>JAVQJS010078970.1:0-19004 GCA_036024795.1 Galaxias rostratus
TACCCATCATTCATCTGGATCAGTGCTCTTACACTCAGCTTTCATAGTCTGAATGGTGCTTTCCTCTGTCTCCCTTTCTCTTTGCAAAACACACACAGACCCACACACAAACCTATACACACGCGCGCACACACACACACACACACACACACACACACACACACACACACACACACACACACACACACACACACACACACACACACACACACACACACACACACACACCTATGTGGGCTTCTAAGACCTGTTTACCAGCTGTGAAGAATCAGTCACCGTGTTTAAAAAGGACTTTCCCGGCTAAAAGCTACAGCCGGGTAATAACGAGCGTGTGTGCGAGCATGCGTGTGTGTGCGTGTGAACCCGTGCGGGGCTTTCCACCGCGCCATGTTTCCGCTACGCTCCTCCTCGTGACAAATAGATCTCGTTTTTTCCAGAGCTTTCTCTCCAACTCTTGGTATAGTTGAGTGTCAGTCTCGTTCCCATGTTAATGATTGTTTATTCCAGCCTACAAAGATTAACAGAGTTCACACACACAAACAGGAATATGTGTCACGTCAAACCCCCTAAACAAAACCACACGCACGCACGCACTGCAGGGAACCTCCAGTCAATCGTGCTTTGCAGATTTAGCTGAAGTTGTGCCTGAGCCTATAGATTGGGATAAATCACATTGTCGGGCATATTTCTCCAGATTGATTTTAGACAGCAGCAACACTGCGCTGAGTTTTCCCTCCGCCTCGTAAAAAAAAAGAAAAACATTACTTTTCAGGTTGCTAGGCGACCGGAATCTTTATAAGAAAAAGCATTGTGGTCTGGAGACAAGCATTGTAAATTACAAAGTCCAACGGAATGGTGGAATTCCTGGCGCAGACTCCGGCTTGGCATTCCCCCTGGGGCCGGGCCCTGGGTCCCTTCCAGTGACTGGAACCCAAAGCCAGAGGGGGGATGGAGACCTCAGCAGGCAGGCAGGCAGACAGGCAGCCTAGAGGACATCCATCATCACCATGATCAACAGAGGCCTATGACTCAACCCCAACCAACATTTCAAAGTTCCCGTGACAGAGGAGAGGAGTTGAATAAGTTGTCAAGGGAGCTGCTGAAGATGGGGACCTCTCTGTTTCACACACACACACACACACACACACACACACACACACACACACACACACACACACACACACACAAACACACACACACACACACACACACACACACGTACACACACGTACACACACGTACACACACGTACACACACGTACACTCGTCCACCGACCATGTTTACAAATGAAGCGCATCAGACCGTCCAAACAGAGAAGCAGGGCGGGCCACTGGGGGAGGAGCATCTGTGATCAGACGTGAGGAACAGAGCGTCGTGCGGTGCCCTGCGCCTTGTGCAACTCTACCCCCGTCTCCTTTTGTGTGCGTGGACAGCAGATCTGGGCCAGGCACCAGCCCTTGTGAATGGAGCCAGCAGGCGTGGCTGTGCAAACCCATCCCTGCATTCTTGCCTTTCCCTTTTTTCCCTTTTCTCTGTCCCCACCTTTTCTTTTGCTTTCTCTTCCTTTTGACTGTGACACGGGCTTGTCACTACCAGCCATTGCTGGTCGGCTCATCTGTTGACGGCGTATCGTGCACTCCCTCGCTTCACAGTGGTGGGGCCGTCCACGTAACGCAGGGTTGCTGGCAATGCCGGCATTTTATTTTGTGTTTGCAGGTCACGCACACACACACACCCTCCCTCCCTCAACCACATAGCTCGCAAAGGCTCTCCACGTGTTTGTGTGTGAGAAAGACGTGTTGGCACATCCAAGTAGAGGTTATCTTCAGTGCATTCCGTGAGAGGTCAGATAAGACACAAACACACACAGGCACAAACAGCATATTTATAAAGTCGGCCTGCAGAAGACGGCATTCGCTACATCAACACATTTACCGAACTAAAAACATGGACAGCAAACGCGTAATCCCCCTTAGCGGCATTTTCACACGTTACACTGTTATTCACATGTTACAGTGACACGTTGCCAAGCACCACAGATCAAATTATAGACTCACCAGATCGCCACTTGATGATGTCGTTAAACTCATCGTTGGCCCCTCCCTCCGCCATGTCCCCAGGTGATGCCATGCCAGCCAATTAGTCTGCCCCGCTCCTCCGCAGAAGCCCTTTGAGCTCGTAATCCTTCCTCTTTGCAGGGGGCCAGCTTTTCCCCGCGCAGCACAGGGCTCCTGTCTGGGCACCTGGACATGAATGCAAATACTTTTGAACGTTTTGGGGAGGGCAGAGCCTTTTTCGGTGCTACCACTTCATAATCGGTTTCATCCCAGACTGGGCTCCCTGTACTTTCACTATAAAGTTTGTGGGCCAAAAGAAGGGACACTCGCGCACACGCACGCACGCACGCACGCACGCACGCATGCACACACGCACACACACACGCACACACACACACACACACACACACACACACACAACGAGAGAGGCCAAGGAAACCGAAACAGTGTGACTTACACCTCATGAAATCCTTAATGGTAAGGGTAAGGGCAGGCAGCTGTTTGGTACAAACATCACATTGAATGCTTTAGTAAACATTACTATATATAGTATACATTTCATGTATTCACAAAACTGACTAATGCACAATCTACAATCCCTATCTTTTGCTAGTACACATAAACAAAAGGGTAAAAGTAGCCTGCTCCAAATTATAGAAATCCTGCAAGAAAGGTTTAATTTGTTGCTTGCGCTGCAAACCTCAAAAAGAAAAAGCCATTCCATCTGCGTTACTGTTAAGATATGTGGATACGTTTCGTCACTTTAGACTAAAAGGATAATAAAAGAATAGCAATATCCAAGTTCTGCAAAAATATCTTGGCTTGATTTGTACCATGAAAGTAATGTGATCCCAGTTTGAGCCGAAACCTTTAAGATAATGCTTTTGGACTGATGGAGGCCCTTTAAAATATCAACAGTAGTCTATGGGTTAAAGGAAGAAACCCCTGGCATTCTTTTTAAATTCACATTAAAAACTAGCGATAAAACTGCATCAATAATCAGCGTCTTATATTATGTGCACAGAATATGTTTTGCTAGATTTGTGCTAAAATAGTTTCCATTTGAACAGCACTGGTGCCTAAGATAATCATGGCAAATACTCGTGTCATTTTAATCCGATCAGAATTTCACCCGTGAAAAGTAAGATTTACTGACTTTAGCTAGGCATGTAAAGTGCTGGTGCAACAAGTCTGCTCCTAATATTGAACACCAATTACACAGAACATACAACATTGTAATTTCGTTTTTAACTTGTAATAACTTTAGAAAAGGCATACTTTCCCAACACTTTAGAACTATTCAACCAAAATGTTTATAGTGACTGGAGCAGATTTCAGCTATGTTAGGACACTTGATCAAACATATTGGAAACATATTACCTACTCACAGCTGTAAAACTGTTTACAATGTAATGGTTTTAATTGAACGGGTCGTTCACAGAACACTTACCTCTAAATCGCGGAAAACCTCCAGTGGCTTTGTAGAACTTAGGAATCTTCAATCTAAATTATATTTTAGTAGTCATCCTTCAAAGAAAAATCTATCCAGGGACTTTGGGCATTCTCAAACGTGTAAAGCACTCAAAATCAATGCTTTCAAAACAGTTATCGACCGCATCCAGACCTCAACTCTTCCAGTCTTTGCCAACGCTGAAGAATAGCCTTATATTTCGCGAAAGATGTTGCCGTGCTCGCAGATACACGTTAGGTCTTTTTCAATGGTGAATTTAACGACAGAACTCTCTAATACGGTCCTATAGTGTTGTGCCTAACTTTCTTCCTGTTGCCTTTTTTCCCTTCTTTCCCTGCAAAGTTCTGACGCGCGCATGGAAACATGGCGCGGTAGACGTCACGTGACAATGTGCTCTTGTACAGTGTTCACTGATGTATTTTAAGAAGTTACTTAAGTAGGTTTACTAATGTTGGAAGTTGTGCTTTATCTTAATAAAAGCAAATGGCATATATTACTGCATGGCTAAAAACCGCTTACATTTTAACCGACGTATATAAAAAAGAATTATAACTACTTCTCTCATCTGTCACTATCGTCCAAGATGAGACTTGGCTCATCAGAAACACCAAAAAAAAAACACGTTCTGTCAGATTCAATCCTTAACAAATAAGACATTTGAACGCTTCCAAATAACTCAAAACCAACTACAGCTTCCGGTGATCATGGTTTTTACACCTACATCAAAATAGCCCAAATTTTTTTTACCGAATTTGTGAAAGATTTCATTATCATGCGGAAGCATTGAAGCATGAAATTGAATATTAATTGCTTAAATGGCAAAGTCAACAAATAGGGGCTATAGGTGTCAAATTTCCACTTTCATAAATTAACTGGTAGAAATAGGACTATAGCATTAGTTGTATGAAACACGAGTTGTGCCTACTCAAAGTGAAGTTATAACAGATTAAAACATTTTGACACAAGTTGTACTATGCATGATGACTGCCACATAGCACAATATTAAAGACTGCACGTCTTTGTTGTTACATTTTGATAAAATCATTCAGCAGCAATAGTACACCCCAGTTGCTGTTTGGAAGCTGAGTCAAGCTCCCGTTCGAGGCCCTTTAACCCTTTACACTCCCTCCATTGGATTTGAAGACGGCACTCAAGTCCAGAGTTGGTGTTTTTCGTGTAGATCTGAGAGGGTTGTTTTTATAAATTATTGCATAGTCTGATACAGGTGTTGCTTGCGTATGTGAAATGGAGAAAGGTTTGTGTCTAAAGATAGACTATAATGAGGTAATGTACATAAACGTTAATGACTAAAATGACCGTCAAATCCATTCCCAAATAACCATAAAGGAACCATGCAATATGAATCCCATTTTTGGGCACGTGCTCTAGTGAAAAATCAGCGGACTTGGAGCGCCCTCTAAAGCCCTTGAAGTCTCATCACAATAGACAACGTGTTGATTGATGGAAAGTGAGCATTCATTGACAAGACATAATCCATACATTTTTGCATCGTAACTAATTTGCTTGGCATAATTGTGAAGTATCAATCAAATTCAAATTCAAATTCAACCTCTTGTAAATCATTGTTGACACGCTAACAGGAATTGCGATTCCTGGCATGTAAGTTTACAACACAATTTTAACGAAAACGTTGTTTTTGTTTCGAATTAAATCAAAGCAATAGATAACAATATAGTGGACACGTTCCCAGTCAATGGCCAAATTAAAGAGAAAAGATCTACC
This sequence comes from Galaxias rostratus, assembly GCA_036024795.1. Classification (NCBI taxonomy): domain Eukaryota; kingdom Metazoa; phylum Chordata; class Actinopteri; order Galaxiiformes; family Galaxiidae; genus Galaxias; species Galaxias rostratus. Next base: position 5,273 of record JAVQJS010078970.1, read on the forward strand.
AGGAGTGGGGTTCGAACCCACGCGGACATATGTCCATTGGATCTTAAGTCCAACGCCTTAACCACTCGGCCATCCTGGTAAACACACCTGATACCAATGCAATAGCAGGATATATTTTATTTCCGCATACTATCTTGGCCTATTCCATTGTTTAATTCATAGAGTAAGATAATTTATTATCAACGTATTCATGCATGTGTTGTGTTGCCACTGATATTTCATACAGTTAATTTGAATGCTAGCCTTAGCTTGTAGCATATTTTCCGAGACGTAATAATTCAACATTATCCTATTCAGGCATAGTACACGTTTATGAATTAAATGTACGAAATTATCGGTTTGTCAAATGTATGGGATCTAAAATACAAAGGCAGGTTACTTCCGTGTAGCCATAAAAAAGGCTATGTTTATCAAGCGTCGAATTCTTACGTCCAACCACACTTAACAAACAAATAGTTGTCTTCCCGAAATATGTAGTCGGGCTAAAGTCCGTCTGTAGAACTCAAACATATCCGTGAATGCAATCGAGAACTTGAAAAGGTATTCCTTTTTTCTGGAGAAAACGACATTTCTTTTTTTGTGACAGTGACATAAATAACTTAAGATCTCGCGAAAACAAAATTAAAGTAGCTCATTATTATGGGGAATTGGAGTAAATGAAATGTATTTCAATGTATGGCCTCGTGGGTTTCAGAATACTTTCCTAAACTGGTAAATCAGGCCTAAACCCTTACCTGGTCATTTCACAAAACTGGAAAGAGAACTATTTATTTACCTGTTTAATAAAACACGTAAACAAGTTTTACCCGCCTACAAACAAGATTTTCCAGTTGGATGTCCAACTGATAAAAAGGGATGTGGCTTTAAAAGAGACTTTGTTGGACCATCTCTGCTCGCAATATTGATGCTAGCTACAACAGATCAACAGAATGTGCTCCAAAATATTTATTTTATCAGGGTTGCTGGTCTCTTCAATTTTACATGCCCGTACCTCTGAGAGTTATGAATTAGATGATAACGATGGACTAGGAAGGGTATTCGATGGAATCGGGGGGTTGAGTGGTGGAGGAGTAAGTTACAATTGAGCAGACTTTCTGAATCCTATGTAATTGTTATTAATTCGAAATTCTAATTCTAAAGACAGATAATGTTATTAATTATAATAAATAATTGTTATTCATTCTAAACTATCTTACAAACAATGTATACATTTAAACAATGCAATATCTCAATCTCCCAAGGCAACATCTCGTCTGCTTGTTAATTATGCAGAACCATATCGCAGCCAGATTTTGGACTACCTCTTTAAGGCAGGCTACACTTCACAAAATAACGAGCAAAAAACAAATACAAACGAATTGTGCGGTCAACTTCAATAACCTATAATCACTATCTTCTCTACAGCCGAACTTTGGAGCGTCTCTACATATCTTGAAAGTTGAAATCGGAGGGGATGCTCAAACCACAGGTATATTAAAAAAAGAATCAGATCTGACAGTGAGGTCTATTGATATACTTAGTAAGACCAGTGCTTGAGTTGCATTTTAATAATAATAATAATAATACATTATATTTATAAAGCGCTTTTCAAAACACTCAAAGACGCTGGTCAGCAGGTTGTTCATTCATACATAATCTTTCAGCGTTCTATTTTTCAGATGGGACAGAACCCTCTCACATGCATCACAGCAATGACCAGAACTTCTTTCGGGGATATGAGTGGTGGCTCATGAAAGAAGCTAAGAAGAGGAACCCTGACATCACACTCATAGGTGAGAAAGGAGGCAGGGGTGACAGTCAAAATAAGTGGAACAGCATGCGCTTTACCAAAAGCTCCCCTGTTGTTAGATTTGACTCAATACGAAAACACAGGGGATGAAACTTTCCTACTCATACACTGTAATAGTGTGGCTATTGCTGTATACGCACATATGTCCTGTTTGGACACCAAATTTTTTTTTGCTTATCTCACTTTTCTGGATCTACAGGTTTGCCGTGGGCTTTTCCTGGTTGGATAGGACAGGGCAAGAACTGGCCCTACAGTGACCATGAAGTCACCGCAGCTTATGTAGTGTCCTGGATAATAGGAGCCAAGCAGTATCATGACCTGGATATTGATTACGTTGGGGTGTGTATTTCACTGTAGTGCAGTGGTTTCGGGTTTGGTTCTGTACACGGGGGCCTTTCTGTGTGAAGTTTGCATGTTCTCCCTGGGTCTGCATGGGTTTTCTCCTGATACCCCGGCCTACTCCCATAGTCCAAAAACATGCAGGTTAGTTCTAACTCAAAATTTCCAGTAAGGGTAAGGGTTCCAAACCATCCCCACTCCACCTATTTTCAAAATGAGTAATGACTGATTCCATCTTTTAACCTCACACAATGCTGAATGACTATGCTCACCTGTGACTTCTTATACAGATTTGGAATGAGCGGGATTTTGACAGCAAGTACATCAAGGTGAGTGAACATGAATCCTCTGTAATGATATATAAACCGTATTATTTTATTAGACCAAGCATGAGTAGTGTCACAATCGTAAGAAAAAACAGCCACAAGCACTTTTTTATGCTGCCCTTAGTTTCGATGTCTGAGACTATATGTGTATTTCAAAAGTTACCTAACCTTTGACCTTCAGTAACTTCCATAGCCAGACCTTCCAATTAAATTTTTCTGATATTTCTATGGAAACGTTTTTTAAAGAGAAACCAAGACACAATTGATGAAGATTTATTATCAATATCCCAAAACCAAGAACATTTATGATACAACACAAACACGACCACATGTATATAAATAAAAGCCTCTTAATAGTCTTGACTCCTATTTGACTCTCTGAAATGTGCTTTTTGGAGCTGAGAGTATTTTTGTTTTAATTTTTGTTTGATTGTTGCCAAGGTGCTTCGGGCTTTACTGGATAAAGTTGGCCTGATGGCGGTGAGCATCATTGCGGCAGATGGGGACTGGAGAATCGCCAAAGCCATGGCTGCAGACTCCGCCCTAGATCATGCTATTGAGGTGATAGGGTAAGTAAGGGGCACACTGCACAGTGCTAAAATATAGCACAAATTCACATGTATTTCCTCTGTGAATCATGTTGCCATAATGGCATTCTAATGTTGCAATACTCAAAGTTTAACATAATTTGTCAGATACAATTTTGTTTAGGCTGTAGACGTGAAAAAGTAATTCCAGAGTCAATACTGGCAATCAGGCTAAACATATGCCTGTTAACAGACATTACAAATCAGAGCTTGATTTATTTTTCTGTTCTCACTTAAATGTCATCGGGCAAGTATTCACGCGAAAGGTATATATTGTTTATTGTTTTCAATTTATGGAATGGAATTGACTCAAAAATAAATAAATTATTGTTAACTGTGTGTGTGTGTGTGTGTGTGTGTGTGTGTGTGTGTGTGTGTGTGTGTGTGTGTGTGAGTGTGTGTGTGCACGAATGCTTGTGCAACCAACAGGGCACATTACCCAGGCACTACCACAGTTAACACAGCTCTAAAGAGACAAAAGAAGCTGTGGTCGTCTGAAGACTACAGCACCTTCAACAATCTGGTGGGGGGAGGCTGCTGGGCCAGGATCCTCAACCAGAACTACGTCAACGGGCGGATGACTGCGTAAGTTGTGGTCATTCTTTGAAGATCAAGATCTGTTTTGGATTCGTTTTTATTGTAAACTTGGGTGTATATTATTGCTATATCAAAACTTTTAAACGCACCAAATGATTTTTTTGTTTAAACTGTAAATCTTAAAAGATATATTTTCATATATAAAATACAAATCTAAGTAAGTAAGAGGTTCGTTTCGGTATAGTCAAAAAAGTCAAAATACATTCCAAGAGGTGGTGCACAAATGGCCAATGTTTGTCGTGGTTTCATTTTACTTTCTTACCTGGTATATACTTATCTTTCAACTAATCCACTTGACACAGTGGGCTAAAGATGAGTTCCCTGTTTCAGTACCATTGCTTGGAACCTGGTAGCTAGTTACTATGATAACCTGCCATTTGCTCGAGATGGGCTTATGACAGCCAATGAGCCATGGAGTGGCCACTATGTTGTGGCTTCTCCCATCTGGATAACAGGTAACGGAGCCAAAACCTACAAACTTCACTAAGGTTTATTTTACTAATACTTACCTACCTGCACAAAGTACGTTGACAATAGCAAATTATGTTGCTGTTTTTTTCAAATGTATACCCATTGTTTTCCCCTAGCCCACACCACTCAATTTACACAGCCAGGTTGGTCATACCTGCAGACAGTGGGACACCTGATTGAAGGAGGAAGTTACGTGGCTCTCACAGATGGAAAAGGAAATCTCACTGTTGTCATAGAGACTATGGTGAGTTTGTCCAGCTAAGTACTGTATATTCCTAATTAATCAGTCATCTTTTCTGATTGAACCATATATCACAAATTCATGTATTGGTTTGTCAAGATTATTAAAAATAACGTCTTTTTGCTTTTAGACCCACGATCATTCCGTTTGCATTAGACCTCCACTCCCACCCTACAGTGTAAGATCCCAGGTTGCAACATTCCAGCTCAATGGATCCTTTGTAAGTACTCTCATCCACTTGGGCAGGTGGCACTTTGGTGATAGGCACCAGTATATGTTCAAACCTTTCTGTTTTTGTCCAGAGTTCCATCACAGAATTCCAAGTGTGGAGGTCGAGGTTTAACTTCAAGGCAAACAAGCCGTCCTTCTTTGAGAAACTAAGTCCGCTGAAGGTAAAAGCAACTCGGATGTTGAGATTAAAGGTTTACTTCAAACTAATATGACGAGTTTCTGTCTGAGAATAATTTTAGAAAATAACGTCTCATCCTTAGAGCCTGTCTAAATGTGTGTGACTCTGTGGGACATCTTCTTCCGTGATATTTCAAACAGTATCTTTTATGAGGGCTTTGACAGTTGTGTTTATTGTTTTACGTTTCAATTTGTTTTCCTGCCTGACAGCTTGTGAACGGGTCGTTCACCTTGAATCTGGATGTTGATGAGGTTTTTACTCTAACCACCATAATCACTGGCCAGAAGGGGAGTCACGTTGGCCCCCCAGCATCAGCACCTTTCCCTAAACTTTATAAAGATGACTTTGACGATGGTAAAAATCATAGGAGGTATCTCAGTGGGCTAAAGGCATACACCAAAAAAGGCTAGCCCTTGACACGGCTGCCTGGATTTGAATTTGGCCCCAGGTTGTCCCTTCTGTTGCATGTCTCTCTCTCCTCCCTCTCTTTCTCTCATTTCCTGTTCACCTACTGTCCTTTCAAATATAAAATGCCTCTCAATAAAAAAAACAAATATATTTCTTAGGAGGTGGAAAACTGGATCCAGCACACGAACTCAATTGCAGTCATACTCTATCCCCACTTCTCTCTGTAGCCAATCCCTTCTTTTCGGAGGCTCCAAACTTTGCCGACCAGACGGGGGTGTTTGAGTACCACAAGAACTTGTCCGACCCCGGTCCTCATGTCTATACCTTACGACAGGTGCTCACCCAGAGGCCCGTCACTTGGGTGGCTGAATCAGACCACACCATCAGCGTTATAGGTGATTATAAATGGTAAGCCTATTTGATGAACAAGATTCCCACACACTCATGTCCTCTGGTTTTTCTCTGGGGTTCCTGCCTGGCTTCCCAGTATACATGTTCAGGTTCCATGCGTGAGAGGAAATAGCATCACAGGCAGTTTAGATTTGGATTCCATTCTTTGTTGGTTTGGAGGACACCCACTGCCTCAATGGAGAATGTCCTCAAAAGACTACAAGGCACACATTTTTTTGAGGGGACCAATGGAGCTACTTTACTTTTGCTGTTTTGCACACATATCAAACTTTGCCCCCTAAGCTGCCCTCAAACTTCCAAATGCTCTTGCCTGGCTGGGTGAGGTGCATTGGAACCTTTTGACCAATAATTTTCAAAAAATTAAGCAACTATGCAGCTATGTTTCTCTCTGTATGGGTCATAAACACTGCCATAGTCTATAAAACATGAGGCCACCCAGTCATTTGTAATAACAAGTGATATATGAATCCATAGTACTGGAAGTCCAGCTGGCACAGAATAAAGCAACTTTCTGTCGACACCTGTCTTTATATCTGTGTAAATGTTACTTGTATTTTTGTGTTGCAACAACATCATCATAAGCAAGTTTCTTTTGTCCAGGGCAAACCTAAAGATCTCATGTGACGTTTACATGGAAAGGGTGAAGGCAGGAGGTGTATTCATTGGCGTCAGAGTGGACCAAGGCGGTCATTCTATCCGTAATGCCAAGGGAATTTTATTCTGGGTGTTCTCAAACGGCACCTACAAAGTTACTAATGACTTAGGTTTGTATTATAACATTACCATCACAAATGTATGCACTTAATTCAGCCTATTTGTTCTGAAATACTGATTTCAACCTATCCCCCTGATGATCCATTGATGCAAATGGGAAAAATTGAAGGGAAAGTGTTATTTAAGGTTTCAACAGTTAATATTTCAAAACAAATACATACATTGATATAAAAAAAATTGTTTCTGACTTGAGAAGGATTTTACATTTCTGTTTGTAAGTACTGGAGTTTAAAATTTAACTTACTATGTTCGGTGAGTATGTGTCACATTTGTAAAATTGTCTGTTGTTAAAATTTGGAGCCTAAACCCTCGTATCTGAAATGTTAACATTGTTAAAAATATATCATCGTCCTCGTCATACGTTATTCTGTTGGCCCTACCTCCAGAATAGGGATGGCATAAAATGAGAATTTGGGGAAAACATCTCAGTATTACAGCAGGGAAATGTACTTAGGGGTTCAAAATGTGCGGCTTAAATTAAGATCTGGCATCTTCTCCTTTGTGATTGGCAGCTGGTCGGACTGTGATCGCAGAGGGGCCGGCCGGTACAGCAGCTTTTAGTTGGTACACACTAACGCTCACAGTCAAGGTAATCTATTTTCAGGCAGATACATTTTAGTGATTCCAATACAAAATGATGTGAATGTTGACTGAAGCACTACATTGTTTGTTTTTTTCTTTTAGGGGCAGTATGCTTCTGGGATGTTGAACGGGAACCAACTATGGAATGATGTGGTAGTCTTGTCACCAAAGAACGGCTGGGCGGCTGTAGGAACACACTCCTACCAGCTAGCACAGTTTGACAACTTTGTTGTGGAAGCAGAGTAATCACATGACGGAGGCCTGAATTAGAGGATTTGGTGTATACCTCATCTGATTCATGTTATCAATCAATACCTTTCCCCTTCAATTTTTTTTTAGATTAGATTAGATACAACTTTATTGTCATTGCATAGTACACGTACTGAGACAACAAAATGCAGTTGTAAATGTAAAATGTATGTACAAAAGTGATAAATATGAATACAATAGATAAATATGAATACCATGCCATGAGGTCTAAACAGTATAATGTATATCATATGCTTATGATAGTGTAATAATAAAAATATGTCCCTTCTTAAGCTTGGGAGTAAATCACTTTTCTAAACAATAAATGCTGGTTTTGTAACTAGACAAAATGTTGCTTCTTCATTCTCAAACTGTTAAACTCAAACATTTAGTAATGTAACTGTCCTCTGCATCCAAATGTAATAAAGAGTGGTGCCACGGACAGTGCAAATGTGAGCCACATAACACCCTCTGATCTCCCCGCAAAAAATACTAAAAGCGTAAAAGCCAGCGCATCACCTACAAAATCCTTCTCCTAGCCTACCAGGCGTTACACAATTTGGCCCCTCCCTACCTCACTGAACTGCTCCAACCTTATCATCCTAACCGACTCAACGTTACTCTGTAGATAGGCAACTGGTCATTCCATAAGCAAAACTGAGTGATTTTGGGGAGCAAGCCTTTTTCTTGTGCAGCACCTAGATTATGGAAGTCTCTCCCTCCTCTAATTCGAAATTCCAACTGACTATTAATCTTTCAACCTACCTTAAAATCTTTTCACCCTAGCATACCCTGGTTAACTCTGTTTAGAATCCCTTTTACGGATACCATCCATTTGCTTTCTTATAACTGTCAATGCTGTCTGTCTGTTATAATATTTCTGTTTGTTTTTTTCACGTTAGCTATGTTGATGCTGTGAAGCAACTATGTTGTGTATGTGTTAGAAAAGCTCTATATTAATAAAATGAAATATTATTATGAGGAAGAAAATGTCCCAAAATGGCATATGTATTAATGTTAAGCATTTCTGATATCTATGTTGTTATGTTCATCAGAGGTTATGGGATAGATATAAACTATATTGACTTCAAAAGAGTATGGTCTTGACTCTTCTTTGGCGACAAAGATGACATTTTGGCAACAAAGATGGCTACACTTTACCTACTGCTGTCCTTCCCTTTCCTTTTCTGGTCCCAGTGAGGTGGACGTGACGGCTTGACTGCTTAAAGACATACACAACCATGCTGGGTTTGGAAGGTCCAAGTGGAGCTAAGCTTAAAGCACTGGTGAAAGCACTACCAAGGCGCAGAGGGGCTACGTGTACACAAAACCGCTCAGCATACAATAAACGATCACTCTGATCTACTCTCAGGACGGATCATCGCGTCTTCCCAGCTCCCTTTGCATTTACGGCTGATCAAGCCCCTTTAGCGATACATTTTAGACTACAGTTCAAACCATGGCGTATTAATTGCCTCATAATTTCTCTCTTGCCTCAATCCCCAGCTCAGACCGTAATCATCTTAATCATGTTGGAAAATAAATTTCATGACATTACATTACCATAAGTCCTGGAGGTCAGCTCCACCAGGTTCGGTCAGAGGAATGAAGGCTTGGAAAGTACGACTCTTTTCTCAGTTTTGTCACCACTACCACATGTTTATACTAAGCCATGAAATCGTTTTGAACATGTTGTTGTTGGGGTATAAGAGTTGTGCAAATATATATCACTCGTCTTACATTGTTATCGACACGTGTGTCCCTTGTCAATGCGCGTGCCGTGTTATGATAATTCCGAAAACATTCTTACAACCTCTATTTACCCGTGCAAAGAACTTGAAGACTTTTTCCACCACTACCGATGTGTGGAGAGACGAAGCGGCCTAGCGATGGATTGACAATTTAAGGAAGGCAACGTCAGGGCGTCATCTCTTAAAGATAAATAACGTTGCTGCAACGTATATAAACCCATGCACAGATGAAACAAAATCATGTAATAACATTCAATCCGTCTCGAGGCTTATTGGCTATTAACTGACCAGCCATTTCCTTTGGTGCACTTTTATATTTCTTAATTCAAGTTTTTTTATGCATGCAAATTTTCCATATCACGTGAATCGTGAGGCTGGGATCATATGGAATCAATGAACTAATTTGACAGAACGTGGGGAGAGAATAGCTTACATTACTATTTAAAAATGTAATGCGTTACAGAACCTGTTCAAAAAGTCCAGGATTCTAGTTTTCATTTTTCTTAGAAAACAAAATGATCAACTCTTACAGGGAATGTTGAAGCATTCCTGAGGTAAACCAGTTCTGGAACAATTATGGGATCTGCGGGTCAATAGATCTGTACCTTTTGTAACAATATTGTGACACAATTTTCACTAATCTTCTGCATTCATTTTTCATAAATGCGGTCACCTGGTAATGGAAGCAAAATGTAGATTTTTTTTTGTGTTCCAGGCCACGTGTCTATGTAATTTATGAAATACATTTTATGAAAAACCACGAATGCAATAATTCAGGTTGCCTACATAAACCTGAGAGCATTAATACTGTTTAGTACATTAAAAGCAACCTGCTCCATAGGGTTCCCCAGGGTGATCCTTGCCAGATTGCGACCATATTCTCATCACAGCATGTCTGCGTTAAAATTATTGTGAATTTATTGATCGCTAGTCATTCCACTGCTTCAACATTCAGGTAAAGGATAAACAAGGACACTCATTGGTCATATTGGCATGTTGTATGTTGTTGAAGAAAGAACACATATTAAGACATATACTTACAGGTTTAAGTTGCTTACTAGCCAATCTAATGCCATCAAGCAGAAGGATATTTAGTGCTTTAATAAGTTTGTTTTAGGAAATAAAAGGGTTTGGTTTGCAGGCCACAGAAGAAAAATGAAGGAAGAAACACAAGAGGGGAACTCGAGGTCCTCCACAGGATTAATAATAATAATACTTTATATTTCTAAAGCGCGTTCCAAAACACTCAAAGACGCTGAAATTACACTGCTGCCGAGTTGCAGGCCCGTTCTATTAACCAGGACCGCCACTTAACAGAAGGGGTGGAACGGGTGTATCATCATCATCATCATCATTAGACCCCGATGGAACTGGTTTTTACTGCTTTTATTTGTGTTGATCTGTTATCTCGAACACAACCAAAGCAGGTTAGGTATACAGCGTGGGTTTCCATGGCAATCTACCCCAGTAATAAGTTAAACACCATCGTGGTACTAAAAATTCAAGCTTGAAGTTACCTCGCTAACCCCAAATCCTGTTTCTGTTGCTACTTGTTATAGATGTTCTTCATGCAATGTCCATCAAAGGAGTAGCCAATGTTTAGAGAATGATTAACATGTGTTAACTGAAGGCTTAATAGTAAACTATCACAACTGCCTGCATGGTTTATTTGACTCAGCTATGGTTGCACTATGACATCAGCTAAGCAGGAAACATTTAAGGGACAAAAGTCAAACTAACAATCTGATAACACCACTGACGTTTGTTCTCTCACCATATGACCCCCGTTGAGTCAAAAAATGCAGTGGAGCCAGTTCCATCAGATTACCCTTATTCATCCGTGAGCTACAAATTCCCCTTTTCAGAAATACAAATACAAGGTAAAAACATTTGAAAACAAACCAAAATAAATTATTCTGTAAGGCTAAGTCTACCACATTTTATTGACATAATTTCAAAACTTAAACTTAAGTAAATATATACAAATTCATTGACCTAACACTTCCATTACCTTGCTTAACTCCAGCAGGGCAGACAGGGACAACATTGCAGACAGGGATTCTTCTTTTTGTACTGAAGTGCTGTCTTGATCTTCACATTGACAACTTCTATGTATTCCTGCGTCCCACAAACGTTGGACGCGATGCTGTTGATCATGTCACCTTGCTCCTCCACCAGCAGGGCCATGTGCAAAAACAGCTCATGAACTTCCCGCAGTCTTGCCTCCAGCTCCACCAGGTCTTTGTGGCGACCCTTGACCTCGCTCATGGCACCCCGCGACGACTTGGCCCCGTCTGTCTGCAGACTCTGGGACAGTTCAGCCCAACCCTCACCCCCCTTCTCTACCAGCGCGTCCAACTCCTCGCCTGACATGTCCCTCCCCAGTATGGAAGCGTTCCTCTGGAGCCTCCCACGGCACGTCACCCTCAGGGTCTCCTCTGCCTGGTGGTAGTTGGCCATGACGTCGTGGAAGGCGCGGCTGAGCATTGCGTGCTGGGTGCGGCTGATGCGTGCCGTAGCCGTGTGAGGACCCTCAGCTTGTTCTAGCATGCGGCTCTGGTCGCCCAGTTCCTGGAGGCGTTTGTTAAGGGCCACGCCACGCTTCTGGATTTCCCTGGCTATGGTGTCCGAGTCCTGCTTCAGGACGGTGAGACAGCGCACCGTGGTGCCAAAGCGTTTGTTGTGGCTCACCAGGCGCTCCACATCCAGGTGGAGCAGAGAGATCTCCTTGTACATGGAGTGGGATTCCTCCAGAATTCTCTGCATGGTGTGAGGAGAGGATCCCTGAAACACCACGGCTTCTTGGGTGAGCGCCATCTCGTTGGCATCCGGCGCAGGAACATCAAGGTGCGGGTTGCAGTCCTCCTGCTCCTCACAGATTGCCTGTAGCGTAGCGAGCCGGTCCCTCATAATGCCTGATGAACAAGTAGGAGTGAGGGGAGACTTAGATTCGGTAAACCTTCTATGACATTTTAAGCCAAAAACTTCCTGGGAAAACTTCAGCCAGTGCAGGATCATACACCTGGAAAATACATGTTTGAGGGTGACCTTAAGCTGGACATGCTGGTGGCCTTTTCCCACTCTTTTGATATGATATTTGTAGTGTGTGATCATTCTTTATGTACCTTAATGTTGGTGTTTTTTATGCGTTAAAGGGGAATATCAGACAACCCCAAGACTACAGTCAACTAGTGTGTTACTTTGAGTTAATGGCAAGAGCTTTGGAGAACTAAATGGTAATGAAAACCTTGGAGAGACAATTGTGCCTGCAATCACCTCAATGAGAACTAGCTATTATTGAAGGGCTTTGAACCGAACAAGACACCATTTCAGTTCATTTTCAATTGCCTGGCACTGATACCACTCCATTCAAGTGCATTGGGCAAAACTAATGTAGACACGCTTGAGCTAACATTCATTCCACTGCTTGTTATCTTATACCTTTGCTAAACATACCTTACACATACTGCACATATTACCTTTTGTCTATTGTTTATTTTTTTTTCATAGGGTGTGTTTTAAGCAATAAAAAATGACTATTTCCTTTCTACCAATTACTAGTTGTAGTAATTTTTCAGAAAATTCAATAAGACAAGTAGCCTTAAATGGAAAATAAATTGTATCTCCTTGTGTGTTCCAGTTTTACCATCACCGTTCTCCTTTCACAGGAAAACATTCTTACTGAGAAAATGATGTATTTCCTCATACCAAGCAAAAAGAAAAGCAGTTTGATGTTAGGTCTACATTACCAAAATGTTTTCTAACTATGAGAATACGTACAACCTTAAATTCCATTTTTAAAATTTGAAGAATTATCGAGAGGAAAAGGAAAAAATAATGAGGAATAAAAAGGATGCATGTGGGTGCAAGCTCATCAGATGATGCAAAAGTGTCAACAGCTGTGTAAATTGATTGGAAATCCCTGATTCACAAATAATTGCCTACAATTTGTTACCCAGTTAATATCAGCCTACCCTCTAGGCATGAAGTTACAAAAAAGAAAAAGAAAAACAAGAAAAAAAGAAACGTTTGTACATTCAAAACATTAAATTGTGAAAAGTGACAAAAGTGCTCATCACAAGCTGTAGCCTACCTTTTGACAAGTCTAAGACAGTTTGAAACTTATTTCATTCTTGCTATAACGATTCCGTTTAATCCCAGTCTGAAAAAATAACATTTTAAGCATTTAATTGAGTGCAGTAGGAAGTTAATCTTAAAATGCGTGTGCACGGGGAGCAACTGCGAGTGATCCGTCTCAAACCACGCCCACTGCTGTCGAGACGAAAGGTCGACTATGGCACTGATGTTGTAAAAGTTGTTGAACGACGTTATTGAACTGAACGGTACTTTTATCAGTTTGACACACATTCACATTTGTATTGTAGATTGTTTTATATCGTTAGATGGCCAAAATTACATTAGTAATTTCCCTAGAAAGAATAAAGGATTTTCCGTGATTTCCATTCAATAAGTTGCTATCATACAACAAACCCTGAGGATTATTAACAATTATGACGTCAAAATGTAACGATGGCATGACCCTGTTGATAGGCCAAGTAACGCTTTTAGTCACAACATAGCATTCCTTTACGAGTACTGCCCACAACAATAGTAGTGTCAACAGCTATAGGGTCCCAGATAAAATGGATAATTTAGGAAAGAAAAGTCGATTTGAGAAGATGAAAGAGAGGATGCAGTGGGCCCACACAGTGGACCTTGAGGAATGGAAGCGGAAGGTGGAGCAGCTGGAGCTCAAGCTTCAGAGGCAACATGAACTGAACGAGGGGCAAGCTGAAAA
>JAVQJS010078978.1:0-15104 GCA_036024795.1 Galaxias rostratus
TAATAATTACAGAAGCTACTGTCTTCTATACCAGTAGTTAAGATAAAAAAGGATGAAGATCAGACATATGGGAATTAAAAAATCAAGTGTGCTAGAACCAACAGCTTGCATAATTCTCTCATTATCAGAGTAAATAAGGTACTTAATTTGTAAGGTAGCTTTTTAACGGCACAATTCATACAATACTCATTTATAAATTAGTATAAAATCAATGCTGTCTCATGGCTGCGTTTAGCCCAATATGCAGATTGAACACTTGGATACAAGGTTTCTATTTACTGAGTATGCCACATTACCTTATGCAGTGGTTGGCCTGAAATAAATGTTACTGGAAAAAGAAATAATTCTATGACCTGAACATCTCAGAAAATGTGTGGTTCTTTTCTTTTTTTTACCCATTTCCAAACAACCTTTTTCAAATTTTCAAGCTTTTTTCTCTCAAAATAATTTAAACACAGACAGAATTTCCAGTTACATTTACAGAAACCTAATTACTAGCACATTGGGTTCTCTACCAACGTAGAGTACGATAATGTTTCACATTGTGGAACATCGCTTCATTTATACTTTGGAGATGAGATGCCAGATTTAGGCTTAAGTAGTGATAGTACAGGCAGGAGAACTTACTTCATGCAGTAAAATATTTACTGAGTTTACCCTATTGCCCTCATATCCATACTAGATTACTTTCAGGGAATCACCAACACTTGCTCTCTCTCACTCTCTCTCTCTTTCCTTTCCCTCTTCCCACTCACTCATTCACTCTCGTATTCATTAATTCACTTACTGACTGACACACATATTAACCCGGCATTTGATTGTTAGACCTGCCCTCTCATGCTGTTAAGCCAATAGGAAAGGGTTTCAGATTGGGCCAAAGGGCTGAACTTTTATCCTGTGTCATATAAAAAGTCCAGACAGTATTCTCTCTCTCTTGCTCTAGCAGTCGGTTTTGATGGCACAACTGTTAGATAGACAGAGAGAGTGAAAGGTGAATGAAAACATGCAGCAATTGAGAGACATACAATTCCGGAGCACAAAAGTCAGTCAAATAGAGAAACAGTTTTAAGTAACAAATTGGGAGGTTGAAAGACCCATGAGTTAGTCTCAGCTATTGAAGTGGAACCGTGAATGAGGGGACATTAAATTATAAACATATTCTGATGATTTCATGACGACGTTCGTGGCACCCTTGGATGTTTGGTTTCTGTAACATTGTGGGTGAGTACATCTCTAAAATGTAATAGGTTGAACTGCAGTGAAAACACTTAGCTAGAATACAGCTGACTACGAGAGAGATTTTTGATCTATAATATTTAACTGAGGCAAAACTACACTTTTGAGCTTGCCAATCGATTTTTTATTTGAAATATATGTTTTGACAAGAACCCTGTTACCTGTGGCCTTCCACAAGTAGTGGAAATAAATCAGGACAGGAAGCATACATCAAGAGACCCTCATGCCAGTGTAATGGGTTTAGGATGACAGATAAGATAACAAAAAATCAGAGGACATTTACAGCTCCTAAAATGGTTACCAATGGTTACTGGCTCAGCTGGACCTTAGCAGCGGAAATCGGATCATTATTACAGGTGAATGTCTGAATGAGCTACACATATGGCTGGTTTGTGAATGCAATAAACACATGATGTCCACTCGCAAAGATTAATGTAAGGGAAACTATAAAGTAAGGGAAGGGCATTCTAAACCCTTGAATAACAATAATAATAAAAAAGTTTAATTAAAGAATTCATTTTACTTTATTATCATAATTATCTACAGTCTGTCCAGTGGAGATTATGGTTGACAAAATCCTCATGACGGTCTGTTTCTTTTGCTGCTTCATAGCCTTGAAAACAAAAACCACAGCATGTTATCAAGAAGCACGTCTTGTCTGAACAAACAAAGTGTGGTGTACTTTGTTGTGTTGCATCTAAAGTGTATCCCTTGGACAGTAGGGGTTAGTGAGAAAATACCATCCCAAGTCATAGAGAAGATGATGATTGATGATTATTTCCATTAGAGAGCGACAAGAAAATTTTGATGATGAATGACTCCCTATCAAATGATTAAAGTGTTGCATGATCACATTAAACCAAGTGTTTTCTTTTCATTGTTAGTTCTAACAGGAATACAGCCAACAACTCAGCCCTCGTTCCCACCTCATCGTCAATCGACCGTCACACGCTCCAAAAGCCATGGAGCACCACGACAGGATCACAGAAATCCCAGCCCCTCCTCCTCTTCTGGAGCGCTGCGTTCGCCGGCGCAGACCACCCATCTCTGTCCTGAGGACCAGGGTGAAGCAGGGATTGATGTGCTCAGTGCCCAGGGTACGGGCCACCCTCACTGGGTTCTTCCCTGTGGTGCGCTGGCTGCCTAAGTACAAGCTCAAGGAGTATGTATGGGGAGACGTGATGTCTGGACTGATAGTGGGTATTATCCTGGTTCCTCAAGCCATAGCCTATTGCCTTCTGGCAGGAGTGGACCCCATCTATGGGCTGTATACGTCCTTCTTTGCAAATATCATCTACTTCTTTATGGGAACTTCCAAACATGTCTCTGTCGGAATTTTCAGTCTCATGAGCCTCATGGTTGGACAGGTAAACATCAAGTTTATTTCAGAATAATGACTAATGTCACCTATGAGTTATCTTGTGTACATGACACATGAAATGCTGAGTGTTCTTTCAGACATTCCAAAACATTATGACTGTATGTATGACCATCTTGGGTCACCATGTTATTATCATACCCTATTTACTGATGCGCTGTCATTTTATAATCCAATAATAGCATGCTATGATATACAATTAAATATAATACTGTATTTAGAAACATTTTAATAACAGTGTACGCTCACTGCAGACAACCCACAAAGACCGCATCAGAACAACATCGACATAAATGTGTATGTGAATGTGATTTTTTTTTTTTTTATCATTTGTGTAAATAAGTGAATTTATCTACTTATTAATTCAGGTTGTAGACAGAGAGGTGTATCTCGCTGGCTTTGATCTGAGCGATGGGAGCACTGCCACTGTGGCTCCTGGTGTGTGGAACGCCACTGGATCAGGGAACATTAATCTGACGGCAGGCACGGTGGAAATGATGGGCATGGAGTGTGGCAAAGAGTGTTACGCCATTAGTGTGGCAGCCGCTATCACCTTTCTAGCAGGGATCTATCAGGTAGGTGGAAAAGTAATAATACAACCACCATCGCCATGGCATAAGGCCACTGTCCCTTTCTATGACCACTTGTATGTGACCATGGTCCATATTAATCATTGTAAACTCTTCTTGCTCTATATGACATAGTCTCTACATCTTGAATAAAGGTGGTTTCAATAACATACTAATAAATGTTTGATTCCTAGGCAGCATGTTACACATCCTCTAACCATGTCTCCATTTTCTTCTTCCTCCCTTTCAATCTCTTTCCTGTTCCTCTCCTCCTCTACCTCTCTCGAGGTTCTGATGGCCATGTTCAGGCTTGGCTTTGTGTCTGTCTATCTCTCGGCTCCCATGCTGGACGGCTTTGCCACGGGGGCCTCCTTCACCATACTGACCGTTCAGGCCAAGTACCTCCTGGGCTTGAAGATATCCCGACACCAAGGCTACGGAACCGTGTTGGTCACCTGGTTCCGGATCTTCTCCAATATCCAGAGCACCAACCTGTGTGACCTGGTGACCAGTGCCATCTGCATCTTTGTCCTAGTCGCCGGCAAAGAGCTCCAAGAGCGCTTCAAGAACCGCCTGAAGATCCCCATACCAACAGAGCTGGTGGTGGTGCTCGGGGCAACGCTGGCTAGCCACTTTGGGGACCTGAATGGGCAGTACGGCTCCAGCGTTTCGGGCCACATCCCCACAGGGTTCATCCCTCCCACAGTGCCCCGTTTCAGCCTGATGCCCAGGGTGGCAATGGACGCCGTGCCCCTGGCCGTCATCAGCTTTGCCTTCACAGTGTCACTGTCGGAGATGTTTGCCAAGAAGAACGGCTACACCGTGCGTCCTAACCAGGAGATGCTGGCCATCGGGTTCTGTAACATCATCCCATCATTCTTCCACTGTTTCACTACCAGTGCTGCCCTGGCTAAGACTATGGTTAAGGACTCCACAGGCTGTCAGACACAGGTGCCAGGTTTTTACATATCAAGTTATTTATTCTTGAAAGTGAAATGCCTTTTATCACATGCAGTTATTAAGGTATGATATGTAAACAACAGCCTCTCTCTCTCCATCCAGGTGTCCAGTTTGATCAGTGCTGTAGTCGTTCTCCTCGTCCTCCTCTTCTTCGCCCCATTCTTTTACTCTCTTCAGAAATGTGTCTTAGCCTGCATTATCATTGTCAGCCTGCGGGGGGCGCTGCGGAAAATCCTGGACGTTCCGTCAAAGTGGCGTGCTAGCAGGGCCGACGCTGTAGTGTGGCTGGTCACCATGGGCGCCACGGCTCTCATTAGCGTCGAGCTTGGCCTGGTGATTGGAGTCGTCTTCTCAATGCTGTGCGTCATCTTTCAGACTCAGAGGCCGAAGGTGTCCCTATTGGGTCGGGTCACAGACACAGACTTTTACGAGGACATTCAAGAGTACCAGAACCTTACCGAGCCGGAAGGGGTCCAGATCTTCCGCTTCCAGGCCCCTTTATACTACGCAAACAAGGACTCCTTCCTCAAGGCCCTTTACAAGACTGTGGGACTGGAGCCCTTCCTGGAAAAAACAAGAAGGAGGAAAGCAGAGAAAAAGGCCAAAGAGTCGGCTGCCAAATTGCCTAAATCAGCTGGTGGAAACAACAATAGCAATGGCGACGTTTCTACATCTCTGGTGCTTGGAGAACACGACTTCCACACAATCATCCTCGACTGTTCAGCCATGCCTTTCATGGACTCCACCGGCATGGGCACCTTCAAGGGACTGGTGAAGGACTACAGTGAAGTGGGAGTGAGTGTGTTGCTAGCCAGCTGTAACACCAATGTCATCGACACGCTGAGGAAAGGTCTGTTCTTTGGTAAGGACGACAAGGACATGGACAGTATGCTGTTCTACACAGTCCACGCTGCAGTTCTCTATGCTGACAGCCGGGTGGCGCCACCGGCACCGACAGCCGATTCAGGAGTTTAGACTGGGGAAGCTATAAAAGTAGTAACATTTTCCTTTCAAATACACATCTGTAATGGATAGCAAAAAGTGAATGCCATCGCAACAAATTGAAGTCGCACAACGAACGCCGAGACCAATATGATGGAAGCCAGCACAGAACAAACACACAATTGTAATGGACCATCCATACATAAACAAGCACAGCAAAACCGACATAAATAGGCCCACAAGTTTATTTGACACCATGATTAATAAATATCCCAAATTATTTTTGTATCCCAAAATATTTTTGTGTGTTAGGGGGGCTTATGTCTTATCACAGCCATTATGCATATTCTATGAATCAGCACTTATACAGTGCTCAAGGGACACTGTACCTGTGGAAGGTTTGTGTGTGTAGCCAGGACATTACTGCCATTATAACTAGAGTGTTATGAATATTCACTATGACTCGTTTCAAAGACCAGTATGGTGTTACTATTTACTCCCAAGAATAGAGGCTACAATTACTATTGTACCATCACTTGACAGAATAAAGGGCCCTTTGTTGGTGTGCCATTCAATAAAGATATGTAAATGACTATCAAAACCTTTTTAATCTTTGTAGTGTGTAATGATTTGAATCTTACAGATTTTTGTAAACTTGTCCCTAAATTAAAGACTCATTAAATAGAAGCATTTAAGCTATAAGCCATGTATTGTTTTTTTTATTGAATTTTACTGATTTATATTGATTACATTTGAATGCTTTTGTGTTGAAATATTCACTTTAATAAACTATTCAATGACTAATTATTTTTACATTGTGTTGGGTAAATTATAAGATCCTGGGTCCTTTCAGTCTCCCACTATGTAAAGTAGTTTTAAAAGTTCGATGTGACTCTAAATGTGTACAAAATTAGTGAAGATTTAGAAACTACTATCGCAACCAAGAATGTCCCAGTGTAACTGGGGCCAGTGGGTTCAAAAGGGGGTTTACATGTTTTTTTAAATTGGCTTCTGTCCTAAAAAAATTGGATATACAACCCAAGTTCGATAGGTCAACCCAAATATCGTTAGACGTGTTTCCAAATTACCACTATATGCACCTAGTGTGCAATAAGTGTAAATAACCTAGTGTGCAGTAAGTGTAAATAATCAAACAATTATATTATATCGCTTTAAATCAATTTAATTAACTGAAGTAATGAAATGTGTTACGTTACCTTTAGGTTCATTAGAAATCTTTATATAAAATATTTGGAAATGTTTGTTGCTAGTTAAAATACTGTCCAATGGCGGGTCCAATAGATGCTGTGACGAGATGAGAAAAACGCTATGTCATTGGTGGATGGATGTCCAATCATATAGCCGCTCAAGGAACAAGTTGTTTGAAATTTTAACGCCACAGGAAACAACCTGTGTTGAAAGAGTTTGTTGACAGCGCCCAAAGCTAGGGTATTTTGAGTACATCTCGTCACTTTGCTCGATAGTATATGTTTAGTAATTGATTAACAGGTGGTTAACTATTCAACTTTTTTTTTCATATCTTCGTTTACAACATGTCAACGAGGAGGAGGTAATGTTAAATTGATTAGCTCGCAAGATACTATCGCTAACACATTTAGTTCGCAACTTTTGTTTAGAAAGATAAACTAATGCCATTTTTATTTAAACTTTGCTCGTTTACCTGTGTGTTACCCCTGTATGTTTAACGCTATAGTTTTAGATTGTTATTAAAACGTAAAGCTGTTTACAAATAACATATATTATTTTTCAAGCACAGTCCAAGACTAGCGTCCTGGATTATTTCCTGCTCTGTTCACTTGGCCAATTTCCTTTTTGTATAAACCATTTTACGTGGAATGAGTCCTTTTCTCTACCTTTCTTTTTTTCACAGCGAAGTCATGGCTTTCTCTCTTGTAAAGGGGATTAACGCTGCCATGGCCCGGCTGGTAGACATATGGGACAGCATCGGGATCATGGAGGAGCAGAGGGTCGAAAGGATGGAGACTGTCAAGCAGCACATTGAAGTGAGTACTTTATGTCCAGAAGAGAAGTTTGTAGTTCTCAGCAACAGTTTTTGTCCCTGCCAATCATCACTCCCAATGTGTTAACAACATTGCACTTCCATACCTTTGTGCTAGGTTCTACTGAAAGACATGATAACGGAGGAGGAGGCTCTGAAAAGCCGAATAAAGGCCAACATTCTCACTTACCAGAAGCAGCTTGAAACCTTGTCTTTAGAGATGTCAGTTGATCCATACAAGGTCAGAAGTGGTAATAGATGACCGATAGATGATGAATGAATATATTGATGTTTGGAGTCTTTAGAGTGTCAGTCGTTGACTGGCTTTTCAGTACATGTATTCCTTTGATTGTCTTGATTTCTTTTTCATTCCCACTCATCTCTGTTCTGTTGAAAAAATAAGCTCTCCTCCCAATCCGCTCTCTGTCGCGCAGTTGGAGCAGGGGCTAACGGTGCTGCAGGCTGAGAAAAACCTGCGACTGAACGTGGAGGCCCTTAGCCGTGAGAAGGCCGACAGGTTGAGTGAGCAGAACACCCTTCAGCAGAAGGACAATGACCTGTGCGTGGAGATGTGCTCCACTCCTTATTACATCCCCACCGGCTGCCTGCCTTCTCGGGCACAGCTAGCGGAGCTGAGGGAGCACATTCACATGTTGACGGAGGAGAAGGTTAGGGGATGGCGATGATTGATGATGCAATACATGCATGCATATATAGAAGCCTGGGTGCTCGCGCACGCACGCAAGACTGTCAATGCTATATGATTGAGGGGTTAAAATTTTACTGTCGCTTTAAATGTTTTTGGTGGAATTTCTGTGACTCTGTCTGTCTGTCTGTCTGTCTGTCTGTCTGTTTGTGAGTAGTCTCGACGTGTGACTGTGTTCTCTGACCTGCGCCAAAGCATCAGTCAGCTGATGAGTGAGATGGGCCACGAACCAGAGACCAGCCTTGAGAAAGAATCCGTCAGCGCGGACCTCGACGTCTTCCTGCTCACCCACGACAACATAAAGGTCCTCAAGCAGCTTCTTCTGCAGGTGGATACGCTCACCCACACCACACCTATAGGCAAGCTCGCTGCCTAAGGACGTATTTACTCTCTGTCTGTCTTTCCCTTTTCCCTTCCCTCTTTTGCATTTGTGTTCTACTCATCCCCTTTTACTCTTGCTGGGTTTTGTTTTTGTGTTCAGTTGGAGGTGAAACGTGATACTCTCTTAAAAACGGTTGGCGAGTTGAAAGAGAGAGCGTATTGCCTGTGGAATCGCCTGCTCTATTCTGAAGAGGATATACATGCTTTCCAGCAGTCTGTACATGGTGCACTCAACGACCAAATTACTCAGGTCAGGTTTGCAAGGACTCTACAGAAGTGCTTAAGGACCCTCTCAGATACAGATCTTGTTGCAGATGGGTCCTCAATTACGTTTTGATGGTCATTCTGTGTCTCCGGTTCTGCCTAGTGGCGAGAGGAGGTAGCTTGTCTGGTCGAGCAACAGAAGAGCAGGCTGGAGGAAGTTATCACTAAAGTCAGACAGGAGCTGTCGGCATTGTGGGACCTATGTGCCTTCAGCACCGAGCAAAGGGAGAGCTTCAACACTCACTTCTGTGATGGTGGGACAATCAGTTATATTCATAATAAGCTTTTAACATCTTTTAATGTAGGTTTTATGTTGTATTTCACTGAAACATACCCTCTGCTCTGCGCGTGCACACACACATACACACACACACCCACACATACAAACACACACATCTTTTAACATCAGTTTAACAGCAAAGCTGATGTGTTCTTAACGAGTGTATGTACACTAAGGTAGTCTCATCAGGCACATTCACATTGAACCTTCTAGGTTTTTAAAATGCATGTTTTAAGTTTTGGATTGCACACACACAGAGACCCCTAGTCTTAATAAGCATAGTGAAATAAGTGGAGAATAAAACATATTGTACATAGCAAGTCCAAGAAGTCTTATCATATCAATTCCCTCTCCTCACTTTACTCTGTAGATAACTTCTGTGAGGAGCTGTTGTCAATTCACGACGCTGAGCTGCTTAAGGTCCAGGCCTATTATGAGCAAGCCAAGCCCTTGCTGGACACCCTGATCCGCTGGGAGAAGACTTGGACCTTATTCCTCGAATTTGAGGTACTAATGTAGTTTGAAGTGCACCCATTTTAACTAATGAGCTGTATTTATGTATGTTTTCTGTAAGCGTTTATCCCATACGATGAAAAAGACGTTTAGGTTTAGGGTGAAGTCTAAAGGTCCGATTTTCTTTCTTTCTTTCCTTTCTTCTTTCTTTCTCTCTTTCTCTCTTTCTCTCCCTCTCTCCCTCCCCAGAGAAAGGCGTCAGACCCCAACCGCTTTTCCAACCGAGGAGGGGCCCTCCTTAAAGATGGCAAGGAGAGGAATAAGGTTCAGAAGACACTGCCTAAGGTCAGGACACTGTCCTCCTGCGTCTGAAAGTCAGTCAGTCAGTCAGTCAGTCAGTCAGTCAGTCAATCAATCAATCAGTCAGCGCAGTCCTATAGAGAGTCCTGTTTCGCACGTTCAACTTCAGTACCACAATTACCAAATTCCTGTACCTGGGGAATCCTATTCAGTGTGGACCATGTCCCAATAGTACAGGGTGTCGTGCCCAAACAGGAATATTCTATTTTGTTTGAATCGTTGTGTCAGATTAGACATTTCTAAAAGGCACCTATTTCTTTGACTCGTCGAGTGTTTGTTTCGGTTTCGGTTGTCAGGGCGATTCAATTGAAGTGATTGTTGTTGACTGATTCGACGACAGCCTCCACAGATGGAAGGAGTGGTATGAGGAGAACGAGGGAGGCATGGAGAAAAGCCAGGGAGGCGAGGTGTAATTGTGTGGCTGATGAAAAGTGGCATGTTTGGGTGCTGCCTTCAATCAGGAAAACAATGGAACATGATGCGTCACTCCGCTAGTCTGAGATGCAGACAAAAGAAGGTGCTAAATTAGGGTTAGTTAGCACACTGGCTGTTGGTTTAATTAGCCCACCTTGATATCACCGCGGCTGGCTTACCGGGTGAATCAATACCCCCCTGATCTCCAAACAAAGGGAAATTCTAGGTCTGCTGGCTAGAAAGCAAGTGCTATTTCAGGAGTATGGCTGACCCCATCAGGAATGGCCGCTAGCATTTGTAGGTAGTATCCTCCATAGATGTGTGATCGGTAGCATTTCAGCGTGTGTATACCGGAGTGGGAATACCTAATTTGATTTCCGAAAAATGTCCCATCCCAGTCCTTGTATCCTGTGTAATTTTTGTTTTCTATTTCCTGCTTTGGGTCCTTTGAACCTGTCCCTCTAACCCCATGTCCAGCTGGAGGAAGAGCTGCGTTCTGGGGTCGCGCTCTGGGAGCAGAACCACAGCACAGACTTCCTTGTAAAGGGTCAGAAAGTCATGACCTTCATAGCAAACCACTGGGAAGAGCATCAACAGAGGAGCAAGGGGAAAGAGAAGGAAAAGAACGAGAAGGTGAGGACTCCAAAACGCCACAGAAATGTGTCGCCTTCACCTCTTCTCGCGTTCTCTCCAACAGCCCGATCGATGTGCTTTTTTGAGGCCTATGTTTTGTTGTGTGGCAGGCGACTAAGAAGGTGGAGACCACCCTGTTCAAGACCCCAACAAAGAGGGCCCATGGAGGTGCGAACGGACCCACGCCCAACAAGATCAGGAAGGTATAGCTGTGTGTGTGCGCGCGTGCGTGTGTGTGCTTGGTGGGTATGTGTCGCCACTACAGGTGCTTTTAACCCTAACTCTTTTTCTATATCTTTGTGTGTCTGTTTAGACTCCCAGCCATTCTGCTGGTCATCGCACCATCGTTGGCAGCAGCATTAAGAGTTCAAATTTTGGCACGTTCATCAGCGCCCCGAGCGTCAAAACGCCTGTGTCCATTAATATGGTAATTCATTCACTCACTCACTCACACATCTTTATTTACTCACCTTTACCAGTAGGTGGTGGTGTTGTTTGATATTGAGAAACTGCAATGTTAACGGAGCAAAAGGACTTTACTGACTATATGTTAGAGGAGACATGTTCTCTAGCATCTTACTAGTGTGTGTGTGTGTGTGTGTGTGCGTGCGTGCGTGCGTGCGTGCAGAAGTCCCAACAGCCTGAGAGAAAGATGAGCAGCAGTAGCAGCAGTAACAGCCTGAAGACGCCTCTGCAGGAGTCTAACGGAGAGACGAAACCTCCCACTGTTCCCATCAGTTACTCTGATTTCGCTGTAAGTACCACTGCGGCTCAATCATCACACAGCACAATGACTCTAGCCATGTAATTACTATAGGCAGAACTGTTTAAGATGCCTTCTCAAAGCCAATGTGACCACGGCAACCACGCCGTCCTATGTGGTAGTCTACTTCCATGAGTTAAACACAGGAATGTGTTATGTCACTTTGGTGTTGATGAACAACCAAACTGCGATGGAATCGACCATTTTTTATTTTCTCTGACCTGCTTGCGATTAGCAAAAAAAGAGTTGCTGAAATTAATGTAACAAGGTTTTGTGTTTGAACACCATGCCGGCCTGGTTCTACTGCCCCCTACCTCCTTCTCATCTTTTGCTTGCTCCTCTTCCCTATGCAGAGCGACCTGTCACGGAAGGCCAGCGACACAGTCCTGAACTCCACGGTGAAAGATCATTTCTAACAAAGTGGGGGAAACCCCGAGTGTTCTTTATATCTTCTTCTATTTTTGTACGTCTTGTCTATATTCCCTTTATCTATCCTTTCATTTGTTAACCGGGTATTATCCTCTTTTTGTATTTATCTCGAGATTTCACCGTGGTAGGATACAGGGAAAGACCTGTGAGAAACCTAATGAGCATAATCTTCTGTCGTTTTTATGAATCTGTGTGTGCGCATGTGCATGTTTCTATTTCTATTTATGATCAATGTCCAAGTGTTTGTGCTTGGCTATGTATCTTGCTTAGGGGCAACCTTTTCAGTAATTGGTCGTGCACGTGCTCGACCAGTCAGCATTTCAGCATTTGCCAGCATTATCATTGCCAGTGTTCGGTTGTTCATTTTAAAAATGTGCCTTTTGCTTGTTACTTTAAAAATGGTACTTTCACCTTATACAAAGCCGTTTCACAGAGCAATGTTTCTATCATGAGGACTGTCTTCTGTTGGTGGCAGTATTGAGCTCTTTAGTGTAGGGTGAAAATTATCTGTCTGTTTTTAGGGTTGCTTCACTGTATGAAATACACTGAAGTAATTTTTTTATGTTTGCTGTTTGAATTCGCTTTACCCAAGAGTATTATATTATGTAAATATTAGTTTCAAAAAGCCCTCTGTTTTTTTCTATGCTAATAAATGTTTGTATTGAAGTGTTTTCTTTTTGGTCGTTTATTCTTTAATGCTGATAATAATGTTATCAGTAACAAAGTTTATTAACATAATTATTTCATCTGCAATACAGTTAGCAGTGAAAGGAATGTTCCTGAACTCCGGCGGCCAAAATTAGACACTTGATTGACACTTCGGGATTTTTTTGTTCACATCCTGTACATGTTTTTTCGTTCGTGCCAATTGTTACTTTTTTTATGTCGGGCTTATTTGTTACGCGTGCCAGCGTGCAGTGGCCACAGAATAATAAAAATAGATCGTTAAATGTTTTTTCTGAGTTTATAACCTTTGAGATGTTGTTGAAGCTGAGCCATACACGGACACATGCCTGAAGGGATCAGGACTAGTGATAAACAGTACAGTATAAAAGCTAATGTAGTCTTGCAGGAAATCACTCTTCCAATTCAACTAGGGATCAGAGAGGATAACAAATTCATCAACCTCGGTAGCGGTCCCAAACCTACTACCGCCGCTCGACCTGGTGACAGCTATCGTCACCAAAGGTAATGGCTTGTTAGAATTATCCCAAGAGCGCATAACAGGCTGCAGTGTGTTTGTGATACCTCCATTGATTTACAAATCCAAGGTTTATGGGTAGCACAGACACACATGTTCATTATGAACCTATTGATTAACTTCTTCGAACAATTGCACCTGAGGATTCTTCTGCATTGCATTTATTTGTTGAAAGAACCCAAAGACTGTAACATCTTCTAGAGAATTGTAAAATGTTTTACGATAGTACATTCTCAAAAGTTATATTTAATTATTAAAACACCCGATATATTAAACACAATTGTTGACTATAAAACGTCACATAGTAACAAGACATTCATTGCTCCGAATTTTTGAAGCGTGAGGGGCAGTAAAATAAATAAAATACGGTGAAAAGAGTAAATGTAAAAAAAAAAAATTGGATGGTACTTTTTATACGACAACGTAGTAAACACAATTGATAAAGAAAACATAAACAACAGTTGAATTGGCATGACGGAACACAGCAAACGTTTTGTGTTGCAAATAGCGACGATGCGATGAATCAGTGTATAAGTGCTAATGGGCTGTAACAGCTGTTTCTGGTCTTAAGGGGTCTACCGTGTAACCAATAGTGGTTTGTGATCAATGGTGGTGTGTGATCATAGATATGTATTTATATATATATATATATTCTTTAAAACCAGCTGGCTATTCAAATCCAATTTTTAAATAAAGCAACTATAAGACAGCATGTTGACCAGAATAAGATTGATGTTCAATGATGATTGATTTTTTATGCAGAAGCAGTGTGATCTTGGTTTGCACAAGGACAGATATTCTGTCTCATCCTCAAAAAAATGTATTTGATTGACTGACTGAATGGATGTTAAACCAAGAGACCTGATTGATTGTTGACATATACAAGTACAACCACAAGCAGTGTGCACTTTCCTATAACACAACAGAAAATATCAAGTCCAAGAAGAGTTTAAACTAACAGTTCCACACAGTTGCATCCATATTTTCATCCTTTGTATATGCATGTCCTGGTGGTCTCTAATAATTTCCAACTTGATTTGTAGCAATTATAGAAAAATGCTTTTTCCAATGCCTGAGAAAGTGCTCGGAGGAAACATGATTCCAGAAATCGATGGTTAAAAAAATGGTTCTGCGGGTATGTACATATTTCTTGCAAACAAAGTGTATTGTAGTTCTCCAAAGTCAAAATCAATATAATTCCAGAAGAATGTAATGAATGAAAGCAATCATTGAGCGCTGATGGAGGATATTGTTGTCATAGAATGGCCAAGTACAATAGGATGATAGGCCATCCTCTGAAAAGGGTTTGGTAAGACAAGACTAACAGCGAAGTGAAACAATGCCACTGTGGAATGCAGCACTGCACACTGTTTGGGAGACACCATCATAGGACTCCGATGGATTCCTGAGATTCCGGTTCGTTGGCAAGGATCCTGCGTCCGTTGTCTCCGTAACCTCGGTTTGGTAGAAAGGACAACCTTGGGGAGGAGAACAAGATGTATTTAATGTACATGAAATGTGTCTCATTTAAAATCCAAACTACTCTAAAAGCCGTGGTCTATGGTTAATGTTGTACGATTCTGCAAAATGTCTATTCGTGTATACTTGTGAATTTCAGCAACGGGTGTCTAAATTGTTTATAAAAATCAACTGTTTTAGAGGAAAAAATTGAAAAATAAAGTAGATAAGGGCAATTCAAGAGCCCCCCTGTGAAGGCCAGATGTTTGCTCAGCAGGAAAACTCATAACTCACAAAATATACCCTTCTACACATATTCACTGGACCATTTCCTTTTAACAGTCACATTTAGTTTTGAATTTATTCAAACTAAAATGATGTGTGGTACTATATTAATATGATACATTAAAATAAAGTAAACAATTAAAGAAGGGGGAACAAAGACAGCTTGTTAGGGGACTTCCTCAAAAAGGATGAAAGAGCTTTTTCAGTATATACATATATAGATAACAGTGCAGATATAAAAAAAATAAAAAAAAAATGTGTTTGTTGGTGTTCACGTTCAAGGAATTAATCAAGAAGTATTCATACATTTAATATTTTAAAATAGGATTAACAAAATGCTGTCTCTTACTATGGGCTTAAATATAAAGTCAC
>JAVQJS010079005.1:0-11877 GCA_036024795.1 Galaxias rostratus
TTCTTTTCACAAAAAGGTTTTTTTTTGGACCCAAAGCACACCCCTTTCGTGGGACATTAAGGCTAAGTTTCAATGTAATACCCCCCCCCCCCCCCCCCCCCCCCTTTTAGTGCCAATTATGGTCTGATTATTAAAATTCTCTATTTCAGATCACATTGAGTTATGGAATGTTTGAGAATAAAAGAAACATCATCAATATGAAAGGGGCCTTTCCTGTGGAGGAGGATCCATCAAGGTAAGACATGCGCGAGACCAAAAAAGATTATAGTAAAAAAAACTTTTAAGATGGCTGCTGTTGATCCCTTAAAGCACTGTGAATCTAACCCTTAATCCATTTGTTTTCTTCTCTCTCTCATTGTGCTCTAGGTTTAAGTCTGTGCACTGTTTACTGTACCCAGACACTCCCTGGTGCCCTCCTCAGGTTGCTTACTAAGGCGACCGCTCCATTCGTATCCTCTTCCCCGTCCTGCCTCGGTATCTGAAAGGCAAGCGGGGACCAGTGTTTGGTATTGGACCATGAGGCTGCTGTATTTTTGCTGCAGTTGCACATGGTCTTTGCTTGTTTTAACTGGGCTGCTGTGCGGCCCGCCCTCGGACACTCCCTTCCTGTCTGCTTGCTCGACCCCCTCCCCCCCCCCCCCAACCCCCCACTTGGTGATGACAGGGCCAGAAGAGCCCAGCACTCAGCAGGAAGGGGGTTTTAGCGTTGAGCTTTGCAGGCAATCAGTTGTGCTTTTGTGTTGTAAATGTTGCTTGTAAATGTATCTGCTATTCTCATAGAATGTATTCTTACATTTTGCAAGCTTTTGCCAGCTTTACGTTTTAGCGATTTGTTAGATTTCCATTGGGATTTTTTATTTCTTTTAGAAGGGTTTTTGAGACTTATTTCTGCGACATTATTGCGAGTAGGTTAGGATTGTGGGCGAATTGTTTTGACATTGGCATTTTTTTATTTTTTTTATTTGTAGACTCCGGAAAAAACAACTTAACATGAAGATTTTTTGCTTCTTTAGTTTAGCATATGTTATTACATTCCAACTAGAATATTCGCTGGCAGTTGGCAGTTTTCCTTAAAGTACTCTCGGGTTATCTGAGGTATTTGGGATAAAGCACTTTTCTTGCCTATGGATTTTTTAATGAATCGACAAAATGAGTTTAAGTCCAATGATATGTTTGATATGTTTCACAGCTGTGTCAAAATTGACTGACGTAACATTACCCCCCTCAAAATTTTAATATCTCTAGGTTCTATTAGGTAACATTCCTTGCATTTGTTACTATCAGGGAAAATAATATATACAAGAGATATTGATTTGATGTTACAATCAACTTCTAATTTGCTTGAAGATATTTTATTTTATTTCAATTTGCACAGCTGGGTTTCAAAAGAGCTGTGTCTTGCTCCTGTAAAGATACTTTAAGGTTTCAACTTCAATGACTCATGCATAGATCAACCCCAACACATAAACTAGCAATTTTTAGAAAAGTCTAAATTAAACATAGTTTAAATTAATGGCAGCTAAATTATGACAATAAGTAAGTTTTGCACAAAATAGAAACTTAATATAAGTTATTTATTGTCATTATCAACAAAAAAGTCCAATTCGCTTGTAAAAGGAAAGTAGTCATTGTCAAGGTTTTTGAGGTTGAGCTTTCCAGGAGCAACAACTGTTTTTTATGTTAACAGAGAGTAGTTGTACCTCTTTTATTGACCCACATTGGGTAAGATTGTATATCTTGTTTATGAGGCAGTATTTGTGTACTGTGGCTTTAAAAAAAAAAGAAGCTTTGTAAATTGATGCTTAGAATGTAAATGAAATTATTTTGCCCTCACGTCTGCTTTTGATGACCTTGAAAGGATTTTGAACTGACCGGGCCGAATGGTTGATATTCTCTCCAGTATCTGGAGCATCCGTTTGGTCCAGTCAGATGTTTGCTTCTCAGGGAATTATGGTCGGATCCTGGTGGTATCACCTTGGGAACCCCTGTGGTTCTCTAACATTGAATAAAGTTGCATAACCACTGAAAAGTTTTTGCCCTTTTTTATGTTATAACATTGTATTCACCAAATTTGAAATGTTGTAAAAAAAATCATTTTGCATTGAAATGATATAAAGCACTAAAGTGTTTTGATTGTTTCGTTTGGACAAAAGAATCGTACTGTGAGGCCAAATTCTTGGCAAGGGGCCATAGCGAATCTAATGCCGCACACTTAAAAGCTTCACTTCACTTTTGCTGGTTGTTCTGCATCACTTGGTATGGGACAGGCAATTGCTGCATAGCAATGCTATTGAGACAATAAACAACTGCAAAGTAGAACAGAATACAGTGATGTATGGAAAATCTTGTTTGCCTTTTTGGTACAGCCATCAACCATAGTCTCACATTCTTTGGAAAATCACACGTAAAGACGTTCAAACACACGATTAAAGCCTAACTTATGTTTAAGATGAGTCACCATCCCACACAGAGCCAAAGGAAGTCACCCTATTCGAAGCTTTAGGCTTGCTATTAATGTTTAACCCTTCGTTAGTGGAGAGATGAAACTTTCTGCTGTTATGAGTGTACAGCTGGGACCTATTGTTGAATTGTACAAGAGTTTATCATACTCGTGCCATGTCCCTGATCTTCTCATGGGTGCTGGTTGAAGAATCCAATTTTCCTTTGATGTGCAATGGAGTAGAATACTGAGTCTCAGTGTCTATTCAGTCACTGGTAGAACATCACTTTATCATGCCTGTGTCGTTTCTTACACACGTTTCAAGCGTCTATGGTGTCGAGGCTCTTTTTTAATGTGTCATTAAAGAGGGACGAGAAAATGAGGAGAGAAGTATGTGTGGACCGATGTCTGTTTGAACAGAGCTTCAGACACACGAAGGCATGCCACGTTTCCCACAATACCTCCCGCCTAAAGCGATGATTGTGGTTAGTGGTCTGGATGTTGGCAGGCATCAGTCAGGGCTTTGCAGCTGGGCCCAAGATCAGAAACGTACAGAAGATCTTTTGAAACGAATATAACGTCCATTCATTGAGTCACACTAATAAAATGATGATGACCTAATGACGGATACCGATACTTGCTCATGATTCTAAAATAGTTTTTATCACTATGTGGGTTATGCTCCAGTGAGCATATTCACCACTAGAAGTCCTTTTCAGTCCTGTAACTATTGGTGTCTTTATGGAGATGCTCTATGCATTCGGTCTGTAACCCTTTAAATTATATAGCTGGTGTTGAGAACTTCCACTTTGAACTCATTATTTCCAAAAGACTGGACTGAAAATCACAAAAGAGGCGTTACATTTGACTGGTTTCCCTTTGCTTCAAAGAGACCCTTCAGATTGTGTTTTGATAAGAAAGACACGTTTCAATAGGACCTTCCTGTGACAAATCTTTTCTCAGCATATGTATGATATAGAGAACACTAACATACCATTTTAGTCAGAGCACGAGCAATCCCACTATCCATCCAAAACATAAAATGTTCCTCTTTTGATCAAGGTTTCAGAGAGGGCCTTTTGTTTTGACAGCTTATCTAATTTAACATTACTAAGAAGTGTGACTAACGTTGTGGAATCAGGACTTCAGTGAACCACTCAACCCATGTTCCCTGTTTTATCAGAGCATGAGATGAACCAGACATAGTTGGCTTCTGTTCGACCAAGTAGAATATGGTGTTTAAAAACAAAATCACCCTAAAACTTGCAGCCCACACGTTTTCAATGTAACAAGCCGTGTTCAAGTCAATTAGTGGCACGGAAAGTGATTTTGATCAGACCAAGTCTGTCTGAAACTCTGTTCCACGGTGAGAAACAAAGCACCTATTTGTGTTTTCTGGCACCTCTTAATGGAAGGCTGGTTATAACCTGTGAAATGTCACACATACTTTTCATGATGCTCGTTATGGGTTAGAGTTTTGACTAGTACCATCACCTAGTTTGCTGCTGTTGAGACAGTAAGACTTATCATACGAGCCGTGACCTGGCAGCCTGGCAGGCCAACGATACCGGTGATTCCTGACACAAGGCGAACTCTGGTGAGGTAAGGGGACAACTGCCTGCAAAGAACATTCCAGAGGGTGCAGGGGATTATGGAGACTATGGCGACTTGTACGCCGTCACCATGGCTTTCCTCGCCACATCACCCAGTCTCCAATTAACAAGCCATGCTGTCTGCAGGATTAGGAGTGGCGGAATGATTCTCTAGCCCCTTTGGGAGCGTTCACAGCAACTGGTTGAGGCCTTAATCCTCCTCAGCATGTGCTCGAATGCTAGAGAGAGAGGGAGGCTTTTCTTTTTACCATAATCCAGGTATCACATGTCCTCACAATAAAAGTACAATAAAACGTAATAGACATCCGAACTTGCACAGGCATTTCCCCTGAGCCGGTGCTCCTACATTTGAAGTGATACTATCCAAGCTTTCGAACTGGTCTCCTCACGCCTGGTAAGAGACCTATGGGGTAATGAAAAGAGAACCTGGCTGCAGTTCTTTTCACGTCCTGGCATTCAGCCGATGACAAAAACAGCTCTCTTGACTTTTTCTGAACACATGTGGCAAAGGATTAATAAATCAATCATTAATACTCATTATGATATTTAAAATGATCTGTGATATTCACACACTAAACTACATTACTAAAAGTTGCTTTGTCTGAAATGAACAGCCTCTCCGGCCACTAAACATTTAGCCTGTCGCCATGCTCTATATTTCATAGATAACGAGACACTGGACAAACACTGTTTGTGGTTGGAACAAGGACTAGTTGTTACATTCAAGTCGAAATACCCGGGAGGCAGACATGCTTTCCTTCCTCACTGTTTTGTGGTGATAATTTTGGCACCTGCTGGTGTGTTGAGCAACACTTGGCCATGGCAACAATGCCATAACAGTTAGCAGTAGACATTTTAATTTCAGGTCTACATCTATAAACTCTGCAACTTTGATCTTAGGATGCTCCACCCCAGGTCTTCTTGTTTTAACATGCAGGTAGTTTGGGGTTGCGTATGGGAAACCCAACAGGCTGGAACGTAAAACAATGGACGCGTTTGGGCCGACTATTTACTGTTCTACGATAAATGAAGGAATATCAGACTACAGACATACTGCAAATCTCAGCAGCATTGCAGATGAAGTGAATATATTTGAACAAGATTTGCTTTTCGCCACTAATTATGCATTCCAAATGATATGCTCTGGCAGAGGTGGTTGGCTGATGTATTTATTCAAATGCATTTCATATCATAGCCTGTAGCTACAGTGTGTGTGGGAGCTTATTGAAAGTGGAAAAAAAGAAAAGAGAAAGGGCATTAAAGGTTAAGACCGTCCCAAAGTACACCCCAAACTTCTGTCCCCATAAACTAAAACTGCAGCCTAACTCTCCTGATCCCTGAAATACAGTTTGAGCCAAAACTTATAGTGACTTGCCAGCTTACTAATGTTCAGCTGTTGCCTGACATGGGGCTCACAGAGGACGTCAGAAGCTTGAAGAAGACCAGCAAAGACAAGTGCTTGAACGGTAGATGCACAGGCTGCCGCTGAGGAGAGATGGTGAAAAGTAAACTGTCCGGCACTAAAGTGGAAACTCATTCTGAAATGATGGGTTGTCCACATGTCCGCAGAGTGAAAAGGTGAAGGGGGCGGTGGGGGGTGAACGGGGGAGTGGACAACGTCGCGGCCCTCCGATCCTTCATGGGGTGTGTGCACACCCTGTGATGTGTTCAAAGGAGGCGCTGGGGTGTGAATAAAAAGAGATTCAGGATTCAGCTGCCTCTCTATTCACCGCTGCCCACAAAGGAGACACGTAGGAACACACCCAATCTCCCTGACTCCCCTCCACCCTCTCGCCGTACTGTACAATGAGCCTGACAGGCATGACTCCCTACACAGCTAACCAAGAAAGTGGCCAAAGGTCAGCATTCACTCACTGCCCGTCAGACGTAGACACTCACTGTGCAAACGCAGACACATTAACGCCACCACCTTCATCAGAATTTTAGAATTAGTTTGCTGCTGGTCAGTATGTAACATAGGATGCATTCACTGCCGTGTCGTTTCCTTCGGACTGTCACGCAGCTGCTTAACATTCAGGAAATAAGTAGGGTTAGAATCCACCGGGAAGGCGGACCTCCAGAGGGCACGGTGCCCGGACACTCGGGGAAATATCTGTGAAGGGGTGAGAGGGCCCCATGACCCTGGCACCGTGGCTCCCCCTCCACCTCAAAGCATTAGCGATGCATTCCTCCACCCCGGCAATGGGGACTAATTCAACCCCCCTCTCCCTGAATGAGAATGTGTGAAATTCATTAGGGCCTCCCCTCACTGAATACATGTCCGGTGCATTTGTAAAAGAAAACGAAAGAACAAAACTGTCTGCCTTGTCAGTAAAAAGCGAGACAGGCGCTTTGTTGGTTTAGTGCATATATTGACTAGCCATCTTGGAGAGCATGGTTAGACACAAGTGCTATAGAAATATTTCAGACTACCACACAGTTGTTCTTAGTGAATCTAGACTGACTTCTTCTATCAATAAATATGTACAAGTGCATGAAGGTGAGTTTATAGGTTCTAGAGATGAACCAACGACTTAGAAATATGCTAACGACAAAGTTGCATTACCACTCTAGCATTGGGCTGTATGACATGCCTCCCATTTTGATACAAAATAAGATGGTCGGTGGTTCCTCTGGTTCCTTCCACTGGACCATTCCAGCTTGGCCCATCCACCCCCTAGAAAACCCCCAAAAACTGGGTTAGGGAGGCAGCAGCTGGCTGGTGTTCCACAGGAAGCAGACAATGCCAGACTTTTGGCCTGCCGTTGACGTTGACCTTTCAACTTCTGTTGGCCCAGAAGGCTCACACAACACTGCCTTTCTTCTCCCATGAAAAAGGACACAGATCCTAACTTGCGCCTTCTATAGTTCAGAAGTCTAGAGTTCAACCCAGACAATTTGCAGATGACCAAATTGACGTTCATTTTTTAAGCCCTTTCCAAGATGTATACTTTATATTATCCTTCATATACATTTCCATCTTCTTCATATTGGTCTGACCAAGAGAAAGACCATACCACTCCGTGGCTGATAAGACCAACAGAAAAAATGTGCAAAGATATGAAGTTATGCTGGCACCTAGTGTTGCTCCACAGGATCTGTTATGCTGCTACCTAGTGTTACCACTCAGGATCTCTGTTGACTGTTGGCAACTTAAAGTACCACAAACGACATATACAAAGACACAAAACAGTCTCAAGAATCTTTAGAACAAACAAAAATCCGGAATATTGTTTTATAGTTAAAATTGGTTTAATTTAAAAACACCAAGATCAAGCTCAATAAAACCACAGGTTTAAAATATGCACTGTCTTTAAGTTGTTGCTTACGTTATTGCGAAAAGAAAATATAAAACAAAGACTTCATCTAGAGAGATCTTGAAGCAACAAAAAAAACTATTACAATACAGTATTCACAAAATGTTTTAAAAATACCGGGCTTTCTACATATCCTGAAATGCAACAAAAAGCTAAAAGCCAATGACTGGAGAAAAATCTTTAGTTACAAATGAAAACTAAAATGTCAATTTCACCGTCTTTTTTGTCTTCATTTTGCAAACATATTAAATGTCTGTACATTGGTCTTCCATAGAAATATTGAGAACAGGACTGTTGATTGCATTACTCAAATAAATGGGATTTCGCACTGAGCATAAACGATCATTTTAAAAAAAAAAAGTCAGTCGTTTTTTATTTTTATTTGAATGCTCAGGCAAACCAGTGTTGTTGTGAACTGTACAAACAGTGAAGTGAAGACATTTGAAATGACATATCAAAAGGTAAGGTTTGGTGTGTTTGGCTATTCGCACATCCTAAAAATACACCTTTCATATGGATCACCGAGCAGAACTAGAAGCAGCCGAAAGCAGCGGCTGTACGATAAACATCGCTTCACTCCACAATTGAGGGTTGGTCATGCTCCAAGAGGGAAACAACAAAAAATAAATTCTCATTAAAAAGAGTAGAGTAAAATCCGCTATCCCATGAACGCCACCGTTTGCTAGACTAGCTCCACTGTTACTCTAAGCTAAATGCTAAAACACATCAGGTGACACTAGAATGCCAGCATGTGAGACTGCAGTTTCCTTGTGACAGAAGGACATCTTGAAAAAGTTCCAGTATATGTATACGCTCCCAGCTATCAATGGACACTGCAGCATTTTCCCCCTGATGGCTTCCGCCACATTATGTAATTGAGAAGAGTGTAGCCACATATTTCAGAGAAGGGACATCTTCCAGAACTTTAGAGCTGGCTAGAAAACACAATTACCCCCCTTTTAAGGATAGGCAGTGACACTGAAAGAGAAGTCTGGTGAAGAGAGACAAGCTCTGGAAACAACCTTGAGTCACAAGAGAACATTATCAAAGTGGAGATGGTAATATATTGCCGTCCAATGTCTGCCATTGCTTTTGGGTCTCAAGAGATTGGGGAAGGCCTTTCATAGTATAAAAAAGGTTTGTGCTTCAGTAGTTCAAAATGTCCTTCTGATGTACAGCTATTTCCCAGGGAGCATGGTGGTAAACAGTGGCACACTCTCAGAACCACATGCCAATTGCTCACAGGTTTGTTGTTTCACAGCAAATCTCTCCAGTTAAAAATGTGCTGCAAAGACATAGTGGCATATAACTTGGAAATTAAATGCACCTCCCCTCCCCCGCCCCCACCCCTGCTCTCTGTCACCATGTGAATAATGTTACACAGCTGCCCTGATATGTCAATATGGAACAACGTGGAATAGGGAGGAAAATCAGTTAATAACGCAGAATTCAAGGACGTTATATGAACCAGGAAATACCCTAGATGTCCAGGTGACATGATCTTATGAGGAGCTGAGATGTTACACACTGTCAACAGTAAACCCACAGAATTCCTGCAACCTGATCCTGTTCTCAAATATGTAGAACGTTTTATGGTCCCTATTCCATGCTGAACAACACAGTTTAAGATAAAGTAGATTCAAAAGAACTTCAAAAAGGGGTTAAAGTCTTTTCTAATTCCAAGGGGAATGAAGGTACAGTAAACATCTAGCAAGACAAAACCCACGAGCACCAGTAATCCTTACTAGTCTAGAATGTCTATGAGCACTACCAGAGATTTCAGCACAGCAATAGCTACATTGTTGTGGTAGCTATTGGGATAAAAATGTTTACCGATAGTTCATCTTAAAGAAAGGAATGTTATCAACAGTCACTTAAATTTACCACATGCAAGTGAGGAGGAATATCCATGCTGCATTGTACACCAGATCCGTTAGACGTTCACAGGAGATTACATTTGCTGTTGTACGACCTGCCCATAACTAGGAAAGGAAAGTCAGTTTTGAGGTGCCATGACAACCTAGAATGAAGAACACAAGGATATTCCAAAATTCGTTATTGGCTGGGACTATACAGAGATCGTCATCAAGAATGGCAGTTGTCTAGTTGGCTTTTCACTGTCACAATAGCAAAAGCGTGGCGTTCCTCCATCAAGAGTCGCAGCCAGGTGGGGGCTGTGAGTAGCTGGAATGACACCTCTGTTCAAGAAGTTCCTTCTCTGTTCCTCCAAAAGTCAAAGATCGCGACTCACTTTTCTGAGATTAGATTATCGTTCCCAGGCCACGCATGAGGAAACGTCATGAAAGAGTTTCTGCAACGCCGTTACGAGGACAGCTCCATTGGCAGGATGTGCGGTTGCAACTCTGCCGTCAAGCAAACAAGGACTTGGTTGGATCTGCTTCTGAAGCTGGTGGAGTGGGCCAGCTGTTAGGAGGAACCCTGGGGCTTTTGACGTGACTGGGAACCAGGTAGGGGGGGTGACGTCACTGAGGAGGGGCCATACACATAAACAGTGAGTTGTTGAAAATGTTACACAATGGTGTCTTATCAAAGACATGGTCTGTTCCAGTGATGTCTCCTAGTGGGCTGGAGTGTGGCTGGGAACCAGCCAGCGACTGCTGGGGTCTGGTCGACTGCTGGGGTCTGGTCGACTGCTGGGGTCCGCTCGGCTGCTGGGGTCTTCTCTGCTGCTGGGGTCTGCTCTGCTGCTGGGGTCTGCTCTGCTATTGGCCAGATACTTGGCCCTCATGCTAGATGTGTACTGTGAGGGAAAAGAGACCAAAAAAGTTGGACATCATAAAATAAACCGACACTAGTTAATACATTAAATACACTAAAGAAATACACCTTAAATCATTCGTCTGATTATCTGAAGTCAACGTCAGTTCAATGAAATATGTATGCATATATATATATATATATTTAAATATGACAAGCAAAAACAAATTGACCACTGTTTTACAATGCTGCATGTCATATATTCTCAAGGACGTTGAAAAGTCAACTACTTCAGCACAGGATGAACTTTACATCCGGCACTATATCAGCCGTTACACTGTAACATAGCACAGCTGGAGAAAAGAAGGAAATTAGCACATTGTTGATAAAAACAATGCTTGATGAAAACAGCAACAACGTAAAACACAACGAGTAAAGCACAACTCGTTTTCAAATATATCTCAAATTTGTAATTATATTTTAAAGCACTCATGCAAGATAAAAATGATTCATACCCAATAAATATGATACACCCGTGCATATTATAATACAAGTAAAGAATGCAAAAAAAGTAGATTACATAATGTTACATGAAAACCAACATGAATGCGTTGTGACACCCAATGACTATAACATAACTGACAACAGTTCAAACCTAAGAAATCCTCTAGTCTGATATAAAACACACCCAGTCTAACAGTGCTGAGAGAAATCCCTTTTGTACAATTGATACTTGATTGACAAGGGGCGTCAGCCAATCACGTAAACATCTGATGGGCACATTTGGTTTACTTCAGCTAGTAACTGAATATGGCTGAATTCCACCTTTAAACAATAAAATGCCTTCTTAAGGCAACAACCCCTAAGCTATTTTATTTCATATAATTACTTTAAATAAATACTAATCTCTTCTAGGGACATTCAGCATCTATTAACAGCCTTGATTTCATGATGCACAGAAAAATATGACAGAGGGAAAGTGACGAAGGCTTGAAGGAAAAACGAGTGACCCTTTAACGAAGAGCTGTTCAAATCAGACACTGAGATGGCCTTTCTATTCAACCAATCCCTTACGTAATATTTACGATGAAAAAAAATCCCATAGATTTCCACAACAAACAAACGATGGCTAATAGTTCCCTGTTGCTATGCTATTTCTCTGGGAGGACGTTGGATTGGCAATTCTCTATTTAAGATCAAGACACGTGTCGCTTGGCCCTTGTTAGATTAGTAATGTGAACGTGAAGCTGTCTAAACTGCTTGGACATTAAAGACAGAAAGCCTTAGCTATACGGCATAATAACAAAATCCAATTCAAAGTAAAAACTCCACAGACGCCAGAGCTGGACAACCAGCACAAGTCCCAAACTACTGGATGCCGTAGAAAATAAGTTTCTTTCAACTATCTCTCCGCCGAAAGCCTCGTAACTCTCTATGGGCTGTGCAAGGTTAAACCTCCACAGCCGCTCGTCCCTCGTCTTTCACAGGGTCCTACTTTGTTCCAGATATCCCTCCTCCTAGTCGACGGGCAGGGCTGCCGCTCCCAGTGTCCTCCAGGGCAGAGCAGCACTGGGAGGGGCGGGGAGGAGGCATGCGGCCCAGGGAACAGGGGGCGGGTGACAGGTGGCACGCTGGCGGGGGTCAAGACAGGAGGGAGTGGAGTAGGTGTTGTGGCTCCCCCTGAAGGTGCATGGGGGGGGGGGGGGGGGGGGGGGGGGTTGGGGGAGCGGGCGGGAGGGGGTGTGGGTGGGGGGTTTTGTGATATAGGGGTTTATGTACCAGTTTTAAT
>JAVQJS010079008.1:0-17953 GCA_036024795.1 Galaxias rostratus
ACACACACACACACACACACACACACATACACACACACACACACACACACACACACACACACTAAAACCTAGGGAGGAGGGAATGATGGAATTGTCCAAATGAGTGGTTGCCAGTACATACACTCACATACACACCCTTCCAATCGGTTGCACATTTGCACAGCCATTGCACAGACACTCTTCCTCCATCACACACACACACCCTTAAACAGATACATGGACACACTCACAGAAGGCAATCATAGAACTGCCTACGAGGACTGTGCTGTGTTGTGTAAATTAAAAACTGAATTCAGCCAACACCCAGTGCATGCAAACGCATACAGGCACAGAATCAAAAGGCCATCATTCAATTTGCTCTCTAGGAACCTACTGCCACTGGCCAAGGATCATCCTGTGTAATATTCCAGCACACAATAAGGCTCACAAACTTTCAGTCCAGAAAGAAAGCTGGGGAATTGACATCTTCATCTGTGAAGGCCTTGCTGAATCTTTGAAAATACCGTCAACAGGCTTGCTGCTTGAAATAGCATGTATCAAATTTAACAAAAAAAATGTTTTTTTCATAGTACGACAATTGTAAGGCTTGAAGGAATTTGCAATAACGCAGAATTCCGAGCAGGGACACAGCACATATTTTCATTAATCATAATATTTTAATAATTCCTTAAATAGACTCAAAATCTTTCAGTAATTACTACTCCACAGGTATTAATGTCCTCAATTGTATCAATTCACTGGCAAGCGATGAAGAACAATAGTTGCTCCCGAGTACGCCTATCTAATGTAGAATAGAATATTATACTGTTTTGGCTGTTTGCAAGAGGCCTTATATTAGACCAGCGTGAGAAAATCTTAATTTACACATAAATGTTATTCCTGTTTGCTAACCGGAGGCACGGTGTGCTAGCTGCATGTCTGCAAAAGGGTGAGGAATAGCAAACAGCAGAGGAACTGAAGCGTACAAAAAGATCTTGAATAATTCAGGAGACAGCCTGAATGTGGGTGGAGCTAGACTGGTGATTGGCATGTTTTTTGTTGCGGTTGTGGTTGAACATTGCCTGGCTTGGTCATGTTTAGATTGAGCCAGTTAGCAATTTGAGATCTTATGGGTTAGAGAGCTACTGTCATGTCCCTTTGTGCAGTGATATAATGGGATGCAAAAGGACAAGATGTTGAAACACTGAATTATGCAAATTACCTAGGAAGGTAATAAAATTTGTGTATATAGTCTAATGTCTGAACAATAGACAAAATGGCATGGTGGTTTATAGTTTAATCTGCAGCATATAAAAACTAATTTGGTGGGGGCCACTCACTCTTCGTCCTGCAGCCTCTCCTCCTCCTCTTCGGCTTGGGCCTGGTTGCGCACCGGGGCCAGGCCCTCCGTCTTGGTGTTGTAGTTGTGGAAGCAGACGTTGAGCTTCTCGTCAAACTCGTTCACCAGGTCCTCCATGGACTTAAAGCTCATCATCTCTGAGAAGTTCTCCAGCTCGGAGAAGTCTTCGCGGGTGATGGGGGCCAGCGGGGCCAGGGTTATGGTCGTGGTGTTGGCGGCGTAAGGGGAGCGGCCGAGGGACATGTTGTCCAGGTCGTCGTCCATCCGATACGGCCGTAGGTCCTCAAACTCCTCGTCCAGGCAGACTAGTGGGGCCTCCATGGTGTCCCCGGTCAGTCAGGTCACTGAGAAAGGAGCCCTGCATGAATCAAGGAGGGTAAAGAGGGTGAGGAAGGTTTTTGGTGGCAAGCCATCAACAAACTTCACAGACACTCAACAAACATGTCTCTAAATTCAACCTGAGGCCGTAACTTGAATTGACACAATTAATCAAGACAAGGTCTCTGTGTGAATTCAAACGTGCAGAAATTGTATGCCCTCAGAAAAAAACTTCAATGTATTTATGTCCAACTAAATATTCCATCAAACCTGATGTGTCTACTCAGCCACACCTTAGATTCCTGTTACAGTAAATCAAGTCTAGACAGCAAGGCAAGGACCCAGCTGTTTGAGATGGACCAGAAGGGGACCCATTCCCCAGAGGAAGCAATAACTAGTTTCATGGTGAACCACGGTCAATAAAGCAAAATCTTTGGGGATTTTGTTAATGAGAGCGAGGGCTTCATGGACAGATATGATTGTAAAATATAATAAAAATGTCAGCAAGTTGGTGTCTTAACTAGGATGTAAATTTCCAAAGAAATATTGCCTTTTTTTTGCAATTATTGCAGTTATGGATTGTCTTTTTACAAATTAGAGGTAGAGTGCAGTTGTTTGTCCCAATGAGTCACTACAACACTAAATACTTGTTATAATATAGATTATGGGGAACTTAAATTAAATTCAATCCTAGATTATGTTTGTGAAACTTAGTTAAGATGACAAAAAACTGCATCCAGGGTTGTTAAACTAAAGTGGTGCTTCACTTAGACTTCAGACGCAGTGTAATTATAGAAGTGAGGGCTAGATGTTGTCACTGAAGCTTTACTGGATATTGGCCTGGTCAGTTGGAGAGGAAAAGGGAATCCATTTAAAACAAGCTTGAGTAAGCCTCTTCCTGCCCATCCCTATACTCAAAGTGCTGCTTCTTCTAAGGCCTGATTTTTTTCAACCCCTTGCAATCCCTTTTTTCTCCCTTTCTGACTCAAGCATTTTGACCCGTTATGTATCCAATCCTCTCCACTGTGTCTGAATATCACAACCAGACTCTTTGTCTGACTTTTTGTTGATTTTATTAGCATGTTATTTCTCCCACTTGCTTGCAACGCCATGTAATATGAAGCTGATCATGTTCAGAACTACTACATAACCCATCAATTATTGTACAGTGGGATTAATCATTTTCTATCTCCATTGTCTGACACTGAATGG
This sequence comes from Galaxias rostratus, assembly GCA_036024795.1. Lineage (NCBI taxonomy): Eukaryota > Metazoa > Chordata > Actinopteri > Galaxiiformes > Galaxiidae > Galaxias > Galaxias rostratus. Next base: position 2,870 of record JAVQJS010079008.1, read on the forward strand.
CCACAGTAATTTGAAAAATTGGTAGTTTTAATTTTATAAAAAAATTACCCGAAGGCACTTCATTTAAATAAGAAAAGAAGTAACTGATGGCCGTAAATGTTTGGATTCCATTGAATTATAGTTACTTTGTGTTAATATAACCTTCCAAATTATATTCAGATGAATCATAGCATATGTATCTAGCATATATCTTTCTGCATGACAGTTCTAGCCCATCCAGAGCATTTCAATAGTGGATGACTATAAAAAAATATATCAAAAAGCTTACAACAACAACCACCTCAAAAAGCCTTTTTTTGTGTTAGTGTTAGTGTGTATGTATGTAGGGTTGGTGAATGTGCTGGCATTGTTTAGGACGTATGTTTTCATGTACATATGCATGCACATGCACCTATTGCTTGACCTTCACCTAGACCAGTGGTCCCAGTAGTGTGTGTCTGTATCAGTGGTCCCTTCTGGCTGTTTCTCCATCAAATGCCAAACAACGTCAACAAACAGCAGGATACCAAAGAGCCAATCACAGAGCCTCATCAGAGGTCATTTAATGCACTGGCACCAAAAGAGTAAAAGATCAACGTGTGTGCCAATAGGACAACGTGGTGAAAATAAATCTTATCTTACTAAATATTACCTTACATTTTTCACATTTTAATGTTATCATATTTAACCATTATTGGAATAGTAGTTGGTATGAATTACACAATTGCTGCCAAATGGCAAAACAATGATGGGTCTATGTTCGGAGCATGTGAATAAATGGCTATTGCTGTTTATATACCATAGGATGGTGTAGCTGGAGAAGCCATTCTTGTAAAACATGAATATGCTTTATATCATTTAATGTAATTTGACATAAACAAAATGCTTGCCAGTAGTCATGACCATAACAAACAGCATAGATCTGATTGAGATGTGCTAAAATAAATAGATTTATAGATGATTACAAGGACTATCAACTATATGACCATCCATAGATACAATGCATACATCAAAAGTAATCAAAATGGATTCCTGTCCAAAACAGTAGGAACACTCCGATTGCAAATGGACAGCTCTGTCTTTAGCGCTTCGCATGCAGGAAGGATGAGGTAGAGGAGGAGAAAGGCTGGTGAGGAGGTGTCGAAGGAGGAGGAGTGGAGGAGGAGGAGGAGGAACAGGAGATCCGTAAAGAAATACAAGGTACGAAAGGAGGATCAAAACAATGACGAAAAGCAAAGACAGAAGGATAGAAAAAAACAGGCAGACCCATTACCTGCAGAGTATGTGCCTCCACTATAAAGGGTTGGAATAAAGACAGTCCCTTCAGACAAGGAAGATCTACACAGCTCCACCCTGCTCTGAAAATCCCAGCACTGACGAACGAACGGCAATCACATTCATTCCCAAAGAGAGAACGGTAGAGGGGGAAAAAGAGGAATAAACAATGGTGAACGCTGTTCCGTCCGCTCGGCTCTGCTTCTCCAGCGTGAGCTCACAGGCAGCCTTATCTCTCCCCTCGCAGTGGCACAGCCCGTTGTTTCCCAATCAATCCGCAGCCAGTGAAGCCTGTGCATCGCCACAGCCTCTGACGTTACCAACCCCCACCCCCCTCTCCTCCCTCCGCTCCTTTCCCACCTCTTCCTTTGTCCACGCCTCCTCCTCCCGTTGCCTTTGCTTGTCCAACTCTCTAATCCCTGGGTATTCATGAGCAAGCGCAGCACAAGGGGGAAGTGGGTTAGGAGACAGCTCAGCGCGCTGTAGGACCTATGTTGGTTTACTACGTCCATCGGCCTCCTGCTTGGCGCTTCGTTTTGGGAAGCCAAACACTATGACACTATGCCACTAGATCATCGACACAACTGGTTAGCAATCCACAAAGACGTCTTGCTGCTGATGCAGATGGGATTTTGAGAGTATGCCACCAATTGGATATCTATCATAATACAATAGGAAAACCATTAAGCCCTGAGTGAGACACAGTGTCTGAGACAGCCAGGCAAAAATGCACAGGAGATGCAGAGGCTTCCGTTTTCGATACAAAAATGTATAAAAGACAAAGAATAGGCTTACCCCTATATCTTTACCCAAGGTCATAATCATCCTCTGTACTAAATAGTCATTAATGCAGACAGAACGCTATCTGCCCCACCAGTTTCTCCTGCAATTTGAGTCTGTTTTGTTGTTGTCCCTAATCCCTGAGTGGCTTTAATCTGTAGTTGAGGATCAAATCCCAGCCTAACAGCCTTGGGCATTGAAATAGAAACATGCGCTTACATAACAGCTCACATGATCTTATAACACCTTCTCCATGCATTCACACATGAAAGTACAGCCCTGATAATGTCCCCTGTCCCGATTTCACTTTCGCTGGCTGTACTAGATTACGTATGTGATTGCTAATCAGGTATAGATATCGGTCTATAGGTTTGTTTTGGAAAAAGGAATGCTGCATCTCTTCCTCCTTCATATCTGTAGTTTGGTTTTGTAACCAGTAAATAAGACATATTAGAAGAAAAGCACAGACGGCAGAGGGAAAAAAAAGATGAGAGCCTGGTGTTGGCGCTCAACCACACTAGATGAAAAACATGACATCATTACTCAGTGGATGCAGTGCCCACCTGCCAGAATTGACAATCACATGACAGCGAGAATTTTTTTATTATTGCATTTTAAAAAAATGATAATTGCTGTCTATTGGTTTACATATATAATGTAAAATACAGGCATGCTGGCAGTAAGGACCATATTTTCATGTGCAGGTTTATAGTTGAAGAAGAAGGCCAGCTACTCTACTCAATTCTGTCCTTCTGGGCTCTATAGTACCAAAGGGCATGTATTCCAATGTGTTTAGGGGGTGGGTCAAGGAGGTATCTAGTTGATTTCACGAATTATTGATTGATAGACTATGCTTCCCTCAATCAATTGTCCACAATCTCATTTAAGAACAAGCACGTGCTCCTTGACGTCACAATCCATCTTTATTTTTAGAACATCTAGGACACACAACAGCAGTCTTGGACCAGCATCAGTCATCCAATGACCTAATTATTCTTCCAAAGTGGCCACCCCCACTGATCCGCCCCTACCCCCTCCCCATTCTGCACAAAAAGGGAACGAAAATAAACTGACAAGAGGCCCCTTGTTACCATGGAAACATGGTTTGCACAGCTGAGCATTTCACTTGAGGTGGTTGCCTTGGTAATAATTGAAAGTTGAGGGAGCTGGTCCCCTGATGGCAACAAGAAGCTGCCATCTTTGAAATGCTTCACGGTTTCTAAACAGCCAAACATCCATAAAAAGTAAGAATGTATCAATCTAGAGAAGCAATGGTGTAAGAGCATCAAAGCTAAAGAAGATAACACTGATAGTTCCAATAAATGAATAAATAAATAAATACATGTCTCCTCTAAGTAAATAATTTGTCCCCTCTGAGTGTGGACCTTGGTAGTTTAGTGCTCTGGCAATGTAAATTATGACCCGGATGAGATTCTGAGTGTAAAAGGTTTTTAGTTCAGCATTCATACTGGGTAAGTGAAAGTTCACCTTTCAACAATCAATTGTATTGAATACTTGGTCCTCTCTGAGTCTGCCTCACTTCTCATCCTATCAAAAAGCCTTTGTCAGCAACTACCCGACTGAATCAATACCAGTAACCTTTCTGTTGATTACTTATAAGGGTATCACATGTATTGCATTAAACCATTTACCTGGTACATAGATTACCCTCTTTAATCATATATATATCAGGAAGAATGTTTATTTAGCCAAAGAGAAAACAGTCAAGATTCCGGGCACCTAGTGGTAATGTAGCTCAGTTTTCTGAAGTTACTTCCTGTTTTGTTTGTTTAGATCGAAAAGCTATAGTTAGTTATATACAGTAACTGTTGTTGAATCTGAAGCTCAAAACTTTCCAGTTCTCTATCTGACATATTTAACCTATAACCGCACGGCACAGGCTACTTTATTGACTACTGATATTCAATTATAAGGATTTAAATCAGTAAAATATATTTGGAATGGCTGATTAATACAAATGTGTGCCTATTTTTATCTTACAGTCGAATACAATAATCATGCCCCCTTTCGGTCAGGTCCTTAAGCCTATATATAAAGTGGGCCTATATTACGAAGAATATACAAAATGTAAAGCTATTTGAGTCCTCGCCGAGGCACATAGAGCTTCCTCACAGGTATGCTAACTGACTGCAGCCTACCTCCCTTCACCCTCATTTTCCCTTTCTGCAGCCACATCCTCCCTTCTTTCCTCAATCTTTGATAATCATATAGGTAGAAGACAAGGCACTGTTGATTTAGTTCTGTTCTAAATAATATTACATAAACTTACATAATATACTGTTCATTATTTTTACTAAACAACACATTAAGCTTCAGTAACATGGTATTTGCTTGTAAACGAAGTGTAAATGCGGTGTTTTGGATATAATTACCTCACTGAGCTTTTCTACTGTGAGATTCCTTCATAAAACTTAAGCCAACCATTGTTTCCCCTGTGTTAATGGGGTAACCATACAGGCGCCCTGTTAAAAAGCAGAATGCATTATAACATTACATTTTCAATTAGACGTGGGAATGTCGTTCCATAATTTCAGGGCCGTGACGGTGCGTTCACCTCCGAGTTTAATTTATATGTTAACGCTGGCGGTTCACACCAATTCTCAAATAGCATAAGCGTATTTACTTTTTTATTTTCAAAGAACAAATGGTACACTTGCATTTACAATTGACATATTGCAAATTAAGGTGCTTAGTGACTACTAATAGCCCGAAAATCGTAGGTCTGTTCGTTGTTATTTTTGATAATAAATTAGCCGCCTAGAACTTCAGGAACGATCTGAGGTCTGCATGAATCACGTGATGATCAAGCGTTTTCATCTTCTGAAGGCGCGATTCTCTCTGTATATGGCTCTCAGTCTTCGTGAAGATGATGCGCAATTGTTACGCATAACTGATGGCACAAGTAACACCACACATAGCTAGCCTGGCCTCTTATTTTGTTGGGAGTTGGCGCGGGCGTTTTCAAAGCGAACAGAATGGAGTTGGTACAAGCTTTGGATTTTCTGAAGTTGAAAGACATCTCGAATGGTACGTTTGTATGCATATATTTATATTTTGAAAATGCGATGCTTATTAGTATAGTAAACTAGTAATGCACTACGTTTCTTGCTACTTGCTTGATTTTTTACGAATGCTGTGCTTGTGTAGCAGGTCAGCTGCTCATGCTATGTATGTCAAACTTTGAACCATTGAATTCGATAGCATTAGCTTGCTAGCTAACGTTACCCAAATAGCAGTTTTTCTTCTAAAAACAGTCCTTTATAAAATGCAACCTCGCGAGTTAAGATACGTTTGTCAGTTTAACTGGTGTGGCTAGTCTAAAGAATAGTATTAATTGTACTTGGATTTGCGTAATATTAACGACGTCTGTCCTGTACTAGGTTGGGTGGATGTCGTGTGGGATTATGAATTCACAGAGACAGAACAACTGGACTCTGACATCGAAGACCGGATCGTCAGGAAAGGGGCCAAGGCATTCAATAAACTGCACAACTGTCTACTAACATATGAGACTGCATGTGAAACATCCGCTGTAGGGGGTGACCGATCCTCAGAAGTATGATCGAGTTAACTTAATCAGTCTAACCTTGTCTATATTGCCCATTTTTAACTACTAGATGGTTATCAACTCCCTCTACATTGTCTTGCAGAGCATCTGGACTGTGTTTTCGGAAAATGCCGTTTCAGCTAAGTCCTTGGTGGCTGTGCTGTCTTACTTTGTTTTACGTGGTAAAGACAAAACAGCCAGTTTAGAGCAAAGGCTCAATGCTCTGCATGCTGCGTCTATCTACGTACTTCTATTGGGAATCCCTGGTGAGTACTTGGTGATTGCCTGAACGTTTAGCTGGTCTTACCAATGACACATAACCAAATTAATTGTACAAATAATTCATTAATATTCTGCTTTGCAAGTTGGATCTGTATGTATGTGCCATGTTTAGGTAGCGTTGCCAACAAAGTGTTCCACCAAGTACTCTTTGACACCGCCATCACCATTGTCAATTATTGTTGGCCTCAAACCTCTGGCAAGAAGCGCAAGAAGGACTCACTCAAAAGTTCTCAGGCAGAAGGCAAACGCTCCAAACCACATAGGAAAGAAAATGAAGAGGTTAGCCATGCAAACCAGTAAATAGTTTGATGCTGTTATTTGTTATTGATCACTGACTAGTACTAAAATAAAATCCAGTAGCATTAACAAACATGTTATTTGATAATACTCTGAGCTGTTAGAGGATAATACATGAATAGTTAATGAAAATCAACTGTTGTACGGGATCAAAGTTCAGCCATTACATTGAAATCTACTATACTGTGCATAATATTTAGGCGTTTCCAAACGTTGACACAGCTGTAACTTATATTTTATGTATTGATGAAAAAAAGTACATATTTTTTTATAACTGTAAGTCTTCGCCCCTTTCCTAAACGTTTATACTGAATGTATATATTTGTTTAATTCGTTTAAAAAAAAAACAATCAATTAACGTATCAATGCATGTTAGAATTTATCGGAGTTCCCCTTTTTTAATTATTAGATGGAAGTCGATGAGCTGGATGAAGAGGACGAAGAAGTGGAAGTGCTTTTCTCTGCTCAGGGCCTTCTGAAACTCAGAGAGGGTGTGGTCCTTCTGGTGCAAACTCTCCTCAGGCTTCTAAAACGTTTTCCTCTCAAAGACAAAACTCAAAGTGCCGAAACCTGTGTGCAGGTAGGAACAATTTAGCAAAGCATTGCTTCTTCTCATAGATGCAACTCATCAGCTTCAACAGGTGTGAACGTGTCTCCTGTTTCATGTCTACCCTAGATCTTTACAAAGCTCACTGACTTCGAGCCAGTCCTTGGTAGACTGGCGTTTGGTGAGGGACGGTAAGTTGTCTCAGCTTGGCACATTTGCGCTTGTGGTGCACTATTGTTTTCTCGTAAATACTTTTGAATGTTGATCCGTTCCTTTGCAGAGATATACATGACTTAAGGACAGTTCCTGAGATGGCCTACTTTGGTCTGTGGTCGCTCTGCTCCCCCGACCACGGGGATGAAAACGAGGTAAAAAAAATCTATCAAATTCCTGTAAGCATCATGTAATTTGTGTTGCACTGCGTGCGTTTGCGTAGCTTAGCACTATGCCACCACTGATTCAGTTTGAATGCCAATTTTAGTTGATCTCTGTCAGTCTCCCGAGAGGTCCTCATAACCGTCGTTTTCTCTGTAGTCTTTGCGACGGGTTTTTCACGGACTGCTGTATGTTATCCTGATGATGAACAGTGAGAAAAGAGGAACGCATGCCCTTCTCATGCCCACCCAAGCTGTTCTTGCCTCTCGAGACCATGCAATTAGCTTTGTCTGGTATGTTCTTTCCTCATCAAGTATGCACAAGCACTGCGGATACCTTTCTTTCTTTCCCTGCACAATTGTCTGTCTACAACGGATAGATGAATAGGTGGTTTCGAGTGACTGTTAATTCTGTGTATGTTTCAGTTACCTGGTTGATGAGTTAAATGTGGCTGCGCAGCCTTGTCTCCGAATCCTCCTGCAGCATATATGCTATCAGGTGAACTATTCACTGTGTTGGTCACTACTTGCATATACACAACTAGCTTATGATCAGACGTCTTTATTCAAGGCAGACTTGTGTGATTGCATCGCGGTAATGTAGTGCTGGGATTTCACTTCTAGATGGTGGAGAAAGCTGACTATCGCACCCGTGGGGCACAGGCCATGTCCAAGTTCCTGTCTAAAATGCCAAGTTTAGAATACGCTTCATTCATCAAGTGGCTGTTTGATTACTCGAGACAATCCAAGGTAGGATTCATTTGGAAACGACTGACCGACGCGTGCAGTAAAATGATGCAATAACAGTTGTTCTAACTTGGCATATTCTACTTGTTCTTTGTATTTAAGTCAAACATACATATTATTTTAAGGTGTACTTCGTACATAAAGCCTTTTGTTTTCTTCCTAAGACAGTTTTACATTATCTCCAAGTGGATTCATGTAGCACACAAACGGCTCTGAAGATTCCTTTATTTACCAGGTGGCCTTCCGGATGTTTGCCATGGATGTGGCCATCGCCCTGATGGAGCAGCCAGAGCGGGCAGCGGAGGATTCCCTGGACCCGGAGCTGGCCCCCTTCTTGGCTCACAAGTTCCTCGTGCAGAACCTCCTCTTTGGCCGCCGTTCGGACATCTCTCCCACGGTGAGGGGCCACGCTCTGACGTGCCTGGCCCAGTGTCTGGAGCTGCCCTCCCACAACGTCACGCGCAGCGTCCAGGACCTCTTCTCCATCAGTAAGAGTGTGGAAGCACTAGCCTTGCCTACGGCCTTGCATCAAATATATATTCAGGATGTAACTGAAAATATCTTTGCTTAAAGAGTAGTTTTAAACGTCGATTGTAGTTGTTGGTAAAGCTGTCGGATCATTCAATTTAGCGCATGTTTTGTTTTTTAGCCGGGGCACGTTCTGATTCTGAGACCTATGATGAGGGTAAGTTTTCACTAAGTTTACTTGGGCATTACATGGCCTAAAAACACCCTAGCAACAAAACACGTTATTTGTAAAGCTCATACTTAATGTTCAAACTGTTAACAATACAATATATTAATCTATCAATATAGATAAAGAAATTCAATCTTTTAAATAAACAGTTAGATGCTATTATCTAGATATCTTTTGTTGAACGTTTATTTCAGCCAATCCTGACTGGAGGCATTCTCTAGAAACTAGGAAGACTTTGCCCTTCAAGACTATTGAGATCACCAACAGTACCAGTGCCAATGACTATGGTGAGCCAAAACTTTTGTAATTTGTTTCATAGTAATGCTGTAGGTTCTTAGACCCTTTGAAAATGTATTCCCGCTGTTTGAGATTTGCTATCATTTCCCACAGTAAAAGAAAACGTGGCTTTACTCAAACTCCGTCTGTCTGACCCAAAGACCAACGTGAGGAAGTCTGCATTGCAGGTAACTGGCACAGCAACCATGTCCCACTAAGCAGATAAACCAGCAGTCTGACTTAATGTGTGTGGGGAGGTCTAACGAAATCTCCCCCTGTGTCTCCAAGGCTATAATGAGCCTGCTGAAGCACAGAGCGATGGAGCTGAGCACCGCCAACCTGGCCATCTTGTCCGACCGCTGCCGAGACCCGGCCCTGTCCGTCAAGAAGAAGGCTCTGCAGTGCCTGATGGAGCTCCTGTCTGTGAGTGCGCTTACTAGACCCAGACTGCTCTCATTCGGCTCTACCTCTGTGGCGCGCTCTCGAGTCTTTCTGTCACTGCCTTTGTTTGACCCAGAACACCAAGCACGCCGTATCCCAAAAAAAAAAGAAAAGAAGAAAGGCTCCTAATGTGTAGGCATGGCCTGTTCATGAACACCTCCTGTTCCCCCCTGTCCGCAGGCCAAGCCCGAGAGCGACGTGGTGCAGGTTGCCTGGCTGAGAGGGTTTATCCCTGCTGTGGTGGATCCAGAGAGCTCTGTCCAGGAGAAGGCCCTCGAGGGCCTGGAGCAGGTGCTCCTCCGTCAGCTGAAAAAACACTCCTCCAGCAGCTTCATGGACGCTTGCCAAAAACTGGCCTGGGACCTGCTGGGCTTGCTCTGCCACAAGTGCCAGGACCTCAAGTTAGTACTCGTTGCTGTGCTGAAACCAGGGAGATAGTAGTGTGTGTAATAGTGCATTTTCGTTGAACTGACTAGTTTATTCTCTGTTAATTTAAGCTTCGGCTTGCTCTGCTCAATGCCTTTTTAAAAAAAATATTTGGGCATTATAATAGCCTATTAAAGCACATTAAATAAAGATACTTCTTTGTGGGTCTTCCAAAAGAAAAAAAAGGGAAAAAAGGATTCGAAAGAGTCCAAAGTTTTTCTTAAAATACCATGTCATAAGTTTACAAACTGTTTGTTTATTTGGGTCACATCTTGGCCTAACGTGCCGTTTCTGTGTTGAACAACAGCCGTTACTTCAGCAAGGCCTTCATGGTGTGGTCCAAGCAGGACAAGTTCACCCCCACCTTCATCGCCAACCTCATCTCCCACACGGAGGCCGAGCACGCCCCCGGGGCCTGGCTGCTGCTCTCCAAGGTGGCCAGCACCAGCCCCATGCTCGAGTACGGCAGGATCCTGGACGCCTGGGACGAGCTGGTCAGGTCAGTGCCCCCCCTCACCCCCAGTCAGGCCCTGGCAGAGGAGACAGACGACCCCTTTACGTCACTTCACTCGGGGTGGGTGTCATTTCACAGCATCTAACCGAGAGCCCCTGGTGGTTTGTTGGGTTGTTTTAGGTCTAAGAATGCTTCGGTCGGGACGTCTTGCAACATCTTGTGTGTGGTCGGAGACGTTGCCGAGCATCTGAACGAGGACACCAGGAGCAGGATAGTCGGTGAGTGTAGACGCTTTGTTTGAACACTAAACAGGCGGAGGCCGTAGTATGTGGCCAACCAGAAGCACGATCGATCGCTGGAGTGTTACGGAGGATAGTGCCCAACGAGTGTGCGCCTGTCTCCTTTCCAGAGGAGATCATGAGTTGGCTGATGGCCTTTAACATGCCCTTGGAGCTGGTCAGTGCCAGTGTGGAGACTCTGTGCCGGCTGGGTTGGGATGAGGACATGGCCCGCACACAGGTTAGTGCCCTCACGCTCTCTCCCATTGGTTGGTATAGTTTAAGCCTAATAAAGAATGATCAACGGAAGAGGGGAAAATGCAGGGAATGTTTCGTGGTTGTGTGAGACGTGAGATGAAATGCCATTAGTTAATGTTTGTTAATTTGCCCATATCTATGATCTTTGTGTTCTATTAAGGTTTTTTTTTTTTTTTTTTTTTTAGAATTTCCTGAACCAACATTGTGGTCGTCTGGTCTCTGTCTGTGAAAACTATTTATCAGGTGTCATCCTGAATGAAAACGGTGCACAAAACCTGAACGAGGATTTGGTGGCAAGTTTGATCTATGCTAATTGAACCATTCTGCTTGCCTACGTAAATGGTGTGTCTCACCTCTCCACTCCGCGGTTGACAGGTGAAGCAGCTGTACACTCTTGGCGTGGCTTCCGTCCACTGCCCTGCCAAGGTGGGAAAGAGGACGTTCCTCCTGGTCCAGTCCATCCTCACGCCCAGTGTGGACATGGCGGAAGGTAGGGAGAACCATGTTCATCCGCATTTCCGTAAATCATATATTCCGCATTCATGGAATTCATTTCTATTTTAGGGGTTAATGGGCCTGTATTTATGGACTGGATTGAGAACTGAGTTCTTAAGAACAGAACTAAATTCTCGCTAGACCCGTTGGGTGTGTTCCCTTGTCTTCAATTTGCTTTGGATCTTTTTAATCAGGTGCTGAGGACATGGGTCCCTCCCAGCCCCTGTCCCAGTTCAAGCCGACCTCCTTGCCTGGCAAGGTCCGGGCCCATGCTATCATAACACTAGGTAAAAACCATTCAGACGTCTTCGTGGGTCCACTCCCCTTTTGTTCTCCCCTTTCTCTCTGTGCTTCTCTCTCGTCCATATTATCGTTCTTTATTTGAGCAACACTGTCTCCTTGTCTCCCTACCTCCCATGAGGCCTGGAAAGCACTCTGTTTGACACCCCCCTCCGCCTCAGGGAAGCTGTGCCTGCAGCACGAGGAGCTGGCCCTGAAGTACCTGCCGGCGTTCGCCCGCGAGCTGGAGCTGTGCCAGGAGCTGGCCGTGCGCAGCAACGTGGTGGTGGTGATGTGTGACCTGTGCGTGCGCTACACCAACACGGTGGGCCGCTACATCCCCAACATCTCGGCCTGCCTGCAGGACAAGGAGCCGCTCATCCGAGAGCAGACGCTCACCATGCTCACCAACCTGCTGCAGGTAATGCCCCGAGACACGGTCCACCCTCGTGACGGGCCGTGCTTTGCGGGACACTCCGGCGATTTCCACGGAGCCGCGCACGTTGTGGAGCCACCGATTCACCCGCTCCCCCCTGCTGGACGGCTCGACTCCCAGCGAGCTGTGTGGTTTATGCCTCTCTGGTCTCATACCTTCATTTTCTTCGTTAAACTTTAGGAGGAGTATGTCAAGTGGAAGGGCTCCCTTTTCTTCCGCTTTGTCACTGTGCTCGTGGATACCAACCCTGCCATCGCCAGGTAATCTGCTCGCTGGTGACCCTTTTCAAAGTCCCGGTTCTGTCTAAAGGGACAGACGGTCTGATCGATAGTCTCTAATGCCCCCCTCTGACAGTCTCTGTGAGTACTGCCTGGTCCACCTCCTGTTGAAGAAGAACCCGGTCATGTTCTCCCAGCACTTCATTGAGTGCATCTTCCACTTCAACTCCTACTACAAACACAGGACCTACAATCAGTTCCCACAGACAGAGAGGTACTAGAACTTCCAGACAGAATGACGTGATATACCCCTGACATGCCTCCTGCTAAAGATCCTGTACTGTGACTGTGCTCGCTCGGCAGTGAAAAGGCCCGGTGCTTGTTGAAGGGAGCCAAGAACCGCCAGAGGAGGTTCCAGATCTACCGGTTCCTCCTGGAGCACTTCACCGACGCCCAACGCTTCAACATCACCATCAAGATTAGCCAGACTGTGCTGGGTGAGGAGTCTAATTACCTAATCACCAATGACCTTAAACGAGCTTAATGCAGCAAGGAATTGATCTGTTATTATGGCGAAGTCCTGTATTGTGAAAAAAAGTGTACTATTTGTACCACTTTAAGTTTGTGGTTGTTTATTCCGACAGCATGCTTTGTGGACGGCGAGCTCCCTCTGGACCCTGACGGGGCGGAGATTTTAGCCGAGTGCTTCGGCATCCTGAGCCTGAAGGAGATCAAGCTGCTGGCCATGTCTGCCCCTGCAGGGGTCAGCGATGAGCAGGAGGAGGAGCAGCTGGCCATGGCCAAGGCTGTAATCCAGGTGGCCCAGAAGAAGGTGGTCTCACAGGTTAGGACGTTGTTGACGGACGTCAAAGTTTAGTCCAGGGAAAATGTTAAAAGGCCGCCCAGGCTATTTGGATCTTTTAGAATGAAGGCTGTTATTCTGTATTGTTAGCTCAGGTAACTATGGAAGCAGGAGATGTCATTTTGGATGAAACATGTATACAGCTGAGCCATGTGTTACCGGACTTCATGTAGCACGCACACACACACACACACACACAACGCACACACACAACACAAAACGGGGTAACAAAAGCATATATTTTCATGGGCAGTCAAAGGTTGTGTTGTCTTAGCTTGGCCATTTGTGTTACAAAATTGTCCTTTGGTGCAGTGTACTGGAAGATCCAGCAGAGGGAGTTGGTCTTTAACGAACCTCCCCGCTGTCTGTTCCCTAGGTCCAGAAGAGAGTGTTTATAGAGAACATTATCCCCATCATCATTTCCCTCAAGAGCATGTTGGAGCAGAAACGTTCAGCCGTCTTGAAGGACCTCATGTGCTACCTCCAGGTGAGACGAGTTTAAATCACACCTGTCACACAAACCTTGGTCATTACTTAATTGAAAGACAGTGCCATGCACTTTAATCACTTCAAAGACTTTTTCTGTTCACATCATTTTTTTTGCCACCTTTTTTTTGGGGGGCCCAAAAATGTTTCTGTAGCAATAGCTTGGAGGGCTTATGTTCCCTTTGCCATCATACCCGCTGAGCACAGATGGCTTTTACAGATAGAGGTATTAGACCGCTCAGCTGTTTCCTCTGTTCAGCCTGCTACTCTCTACCCTCACGACGGATCAGGTATTAACCTACTCCCCTGTTGAGCCAATGGGCCACCAGGTCGAGATCAGGTTAAGGTTAGCCAGCAGAGCCAACGTGGAAGGGTAAGAATTGTAGCGCCCATGTTTGACCAGAAACCACTGTAGAGAGAGTATGGCGGTCCACACGCTGACAGACCCGCTGGTCTGTGCTCATCCCTGTGGAGCCGTTCTTGCAGGGGGCCCCTGCCAAGTTTTCTGGTTGGTTTTCGATACCTGGTGTTAAAATGCTTATAGCCTGACCTTCAACCTACTTAGTATCCATGGCTACTTGAGTCTTTGGCATGTAGGGAAACGCGGGCTGAGACACCTATCTGCCAAAAGCGTTTTACATGGACGTTTAATGGCTGCCGTGGCAGGGCTTAACTTCGCCTCACGTCACTAGGTAACGGCGTGTACAAAATGCATTGCTTTGGTGTTCCAGTTCTTTGAGGTAACCTTCCGTGAGCTGAGGTGTAGCAGTGTGGTCTGAAGGCCCCCGCGTCGCGTCTCACCCTCAGGTGACCATGCAGGACTACCGCAGCGAGGTGAAGGAGTTCTTCGCCGCCGACGAGCAGCTCGCCGCGGAGCTGGAGTACAACCTGAAGATGTTTGAGAAGGAGAACCAGGACCAGAACCAGGAGATCGAGAACCAGATGCTCAACTGTAGCCTGGCCGGTGCCAAAGCGGTGAGTCCACGGCGATGCCTTTCCCCCTGGCCTTTGTACGGCGCCATACTCAGTTGGTTTGTCCACGACGTGTCACTCAACTCTGATCCCCCTCCCCCATCAGGGATCAGTCCTGGGCTCCCCGGCCCCCGTTGCAGCCAAGGTCTCCCAGAAGGCCTTTCTCACTCCCCAGGCCAGGCAGCAGGCTAGACCAGGCCTGCAGTCCGCTAGACTGGTCCAGTCCGCCAGGTACGCCCGCACCAAGCTCTCTGGTGGTAATGCTTACTAAGGTGTTGTCCTGGGTCATTGTGCGTGATGCATGCGCTCTCTCCGCTGTAATCTCCGTAACTCTCGCGGCTATAAATTCAGGTACAAACTGCTGCGCAAAGCTCCAACTGGGCGGACTTATTTTCAGTGGGGAAGGGCGAGCATGTAAACAAAAGCTAGTTGCTTTAGCTGTTGTTAATAATCCGGTGAGGTGTGCAGTTGCGGCGTGGAACAGCATGAGCAATGTTTTAATAACCACTGGCTCTATTGATTGGGTGATAAATAAAAAAGAAAAAATGGGCCTAATGCGGGGGGGGGGGGGGGGGGGGTTATTTTTTTTGGAGGCAATTTAACCCATACAACAGCCCCCCCAAAAAAAAAAAAAACCCGGCCCCACCGAAACCCCCC
>JAVQJS010079033.1:0-15913 GCA_036024795.1 Galaxias rostratus
ACCAGGAAAAAGAAGTCCCTTATATAAGTCAACAAACTCACAAACTGTAAAGTGTAAACATACATGATTCTCAGTACAGTTATATACAGTATGGCACAACTCGTCATTTAGTTACAAACCTTTGGCTTCTTAGTTTCATATCTTTACAGATGAAACCACTTTCCAGCCAAATCTACAGCATAACATCAACATAACATATTTGCAGCTGCTTAACCCCTCCTCAAGCTCTTCCAACATGTTTTTTTCCCCGTGTTCATAATGTGACCAACACATATATTTACAATACATTGTGCTTTATAAAGAAACAAACACTTATCAAACAATTCACGTTTTCCCTTGTCTGTCACTTATTAATGGCTGGGGTTTGCCCGCACCAGTAGAGCTTGTCCTCGCCTCTCTTCTTCCTCCACTGGCAGAGCAGCAGCATGCGGAAGGTCTTCTGGAAGGTCTTGTTGCACAGGGCGTAACACATGGGGTTGATGGTGCTGTTGACGTAACAGAGCCAGTAGCCCAGGTGCCAGAGGGAGACGGGAATGCAGTCGGAGCAAAAGGTAGAGATGAGCACCATGATGTTATACGGCGTCCACGTTATGATGAAAGCTAGCAGAATGGCACTGAGGGTCTGGGCTGCTTTCTTTTCCTTGATGAGCACCATTCTCTTCCTCTTGGTGATCTGGATCTTCAGGGCAGGGTCAATGGGCTTGGAGGCAGAGGTGGATGACGGGAAGGAGGTCTGGGCTGTCTGTTCTGGCTTAGGTGCACAGGCTGGGGAGGTTTTGGAGTCCCCATTTTTGGCTTTTACTGGGCTGTCATCCTTTGCCTTCAACGCCGGTTTGAACTTATAAGACATGCTCTTTTTACTGTTTTTTTTAAGAGGGCTAGTGAAGATCCCGCCTTCTTCGTACTCAGTCACTTGCTCGGTCTCCCCATTCTGAACTTGGCCTTCCCTGAAAGACCCCTGGGGCGTTGCCACGGAGACGGGAGGCTCCTCTTCGTCGGACGAGGTGTAGCTGTTAAAGGAGGCGATGTGGTCGGATTTAGCCCAGGCTTCGTTGGACCTGACGGTGGTTTTCGTGGCGTTGCTCTGATTGGACGAGGACCAAGACGCCTGGTTCCCATCTCTTCTTTCGCTGGCAAAGCCAAAGCACGAGCGCATGGTGGCTCTCTGAGGCTTAGCCCTCTCCAAGGCGTCGGGGGCCCCGGTGAGCCCCTGCAGCTCGGCCAGGTCTTTAGTCCGTTTCTCGGTCTCCTTGTAGATCCTACAGTAGAGGATGGTCATGACAGAGACAGGGATGTAGAAGGCAGCAATGGCCGTGCCAAACGTGATCACCGGCTCGGAGAAGAACTGAATCTGACATTGGTCAGGCGGAACGGTTCTCTTTTCTACAAAGTACTGCCAGCACAGGATGGGGGGTGCCCACAGGACCAAAGAGACAAGCCAGGCCAGTCCAATCATGATGGCTGCCCTCTTAGGTGTCCTTTTTGCCCTGTAAGTAAGAGGCCTTGTGATGGAGAAAAAACGATCAAAGCTGATGACCAGCAAGTTCATGACTGAAGCATTACTGGCCACGTAATCTAGTGCAAGCCAGAGGTCACATGCCAGGCTGCCTAAGGCCCAATAGCCCATCAGTATGTATGATGTATACAAGTTCATGGACAACACTCCAATGATAAGGTCAGCAAAAGCCAAACTTAAAAGGTAGTAGTTATTCACAGTCTTAAGTTGACTGTTTACTTTGAAGGACAGCAGTACCAACACATTACCAACAATAGTTATGAGGCTGACAATGGCCGATACTGTTGCTATGGTGATGACCTCCCAGAGTCTGTAGGTGGCAGGCTGGGCATGTGACATGTTGCCGCCAACTGTAGAGTTTTGAAGGTCCATGATCTGGATGTTAACAACTGAGCTATACTAAGCTGATAAACAAAAGGTTATCTTGCCAATCCATTTCGCGTTTTCATCAGGTACCCTGCAAAAGACAAAAATAAAGATAAGACATATGCCTCAGAGAAATGATGAAGCAATTTTTTTATATAGTCAAACAGTGATCGTTCCAGTGATAGTTTTTTTTTATTTTTTAAAAACACTTTTTTAATTGTAATAATCTTAAAAGTAAAAATATGCTCATATTGCAACTGAGTGTCATACTGATTGGTTGATTGCCGGTCTTATTTATTACTCTTATACACAATTTGACACCAATAACCAAAACCTGAAATTTAATTTGATTATTATAATATTCAAAACATAAATTACACATATAAAATGTTTTATTTGGTGATGTTGTTTTTCGCTGTAAACTATCAGGATAATTTCAAACAATCACGTCATAACACCCTCGATATTTTCAGGAGCCCTTGACAAGCATTCATTGTTTATACAGGACGTTATTTGATGTAGCACCACGGAGTAACCTTGTAAACCTTCCGACTACTCTGTAACATTTTTTATGGAGGAAAGAGCGCACAGGGGCCGCGGAGGCGGTTGGAATAGAGGTGGTACGAGAGGGAGATGCAATGACGGGGGTAGCTCAGGTGAACAACAGACTAATCGGGGAGGGAGAGGAAGACATCGCGGCCGGGGAAAAAGGGACCACTA
This sequence comes from Galaxias rostratus, assembly GCA_036024795.1. NCBI lineage: Eukaryota > Metazoa > Chordata > Actinopteri > Galaxiiformes > Galaxiidae > Galaxias > Galaxias rostratus. Next base: position 2,603 of record JAVQJS010079033.1, read on the forward strand.
TCGAGGACGTGGGCGCGGTGGAGGCGCATCAGCATTTAACTTCTCTAGGGTAAGGTAGCTAAACGAAGTGAAGTTTTGTTTAAGTTGGCAACGCTTGCCATCCTTGCTTATGATTAATGAATTGTGCTGAGTTTTCTATGGACATAAGTTCACAAACTTAGAAGATACATTTGGCAAACATTAGGCAATAGCGAATCTAACTTGCGTGCAGAGTAGTCGACATCATGTGCATTTGTTTATGTCATTCGCACAGGCGCATGACTAATTTGAACAGCGCTTTGAATCCTAGCATTTTAGCCTGGAATCTGAATGGAATCTAGAATCTAGATAGATTTAGAATTTAGAATTCTAAATTTACTTCACTTGCGAGGCTATGTTGAGTCATGTATCCTCAAAACTCTCATGATACATGTTACTTATTTGAAAAACCCTCTAAACTAAAGATTTCTGTAGACGTGTTGTGTTGATTACATTGCAATTGCTTCACATTCTGCTCCATTCCATAATATACAATTTATTTATTTCATGTATCAAAACATAAACAAAAAAACATACGTGTATTTCTATACAGTATATTTTATATTTGTATATCTTTCAGGATGAGGGCAATGAACTGGAACTGGGGGATGAGGAGACAGAAAAGATGTTCCCCCGGAGGAAACTGGAGTCCAACTGGGATCGTTATGAGGAACCCGAGAAGGAGGAGAAAAATGATGACATCCCCATGCAGCGAGGAACAGACTACCATGTCCTACTAGAAACAGCAGGTAGGCAACATACTGTTATAACTTGTAGTACAACCTTAGCCACGCTTCATCTGTCAAGAGACTAAATCCTAGATGGATCTTGAAACAAAAAAATATATAATCCAGTCCCAGTTTCACAGTGTACTGCCTATATAAGAGCCCTACTCCTAGATATTAAATTGTTTGCTGCCCACTTCAGTTACACAGACTAGCAAATATTACCACTTATTTCCTGCTCTCCATGTATATAGCCTCTGGCCTCAGGTAACAATCTCTTATTTCCTCATGGAGGTGCTATGCTTGCCTTTCATTTGACCATAAGCTCCGTACACACTTTGCACAGATCTTACAATCCATCCCTCTGTCTATCATGGACAAATCTTGACCCACAGGATCTTGAATAAGATGGAGTGGCACAAGCTAATAAAACCCCTAGTTGAACCAGTCCTTCGCTATAGGTCTTTCGGAGACTACCTTTTTAGCTCGTGCTTAAAGGAGTTGTCAATTAAAGCAGAAGGTCAGTCAAAAGACTCATGGTTGTGTGGCTCTCTGTCTGAACTGCTTTACAAATGATTGATACAAAATGTAAATTGAGAATGGTCATTGTTAAACCTCTTTACATTTGACAGACACCTTGACGTTTTGTATCTTAGGGTATAGTTTGATGCACTGCAGCAGACTTTCAGTTGGGGAAACTTTGCTCATCATGTAAATCCTACAAAAATGATCGTATTTTGACCATCCGAGACTTCAGTTTCTATTGACTTGCTATGGCTGAGCATTCAGAGGACAGTTCTTTTAATGTGGTACTATTTTGTTTTTTACTCCCTTGAGTGGGTTAATCCGGATTTACTTCTCATTTTCACAAACTATGTCGGCAAGTTGTGCCATCTTTTTCAGACGGAAGGATGGGTTTGTCCACTTGAGTGGTTCGGTTGAAATACTGAAGTTGACATCTCATACACTATTTCTCGGCCCTAACTGTCACTCACCCACTTGTTACCAGTCAACCCATTCATTAACAATTCTACAATATCAAATAAAATCAAATTAATTTTTTAGAGCACGTTTGGAACAAGCAGAGCTGACCAAAGTTCTGTATAATATATAAAACTGTGCCAAACGTAACAATGTACAGTTGTGAAATAATTGACCTATACCTGTACAAGCTAAGCACCTAGAAATCCACTAATAGGATTTTAAGGCTAATAATTTGAGTTGACTTTGTATTAGCCTCCTCTTGCAATGGCTTCAAAGAGGGTATATTTTGCCTTGTTTTCTGTGCTTGGCGTTACATCAAGTCTATTTTAACTCTCTGACCCGGTGTCCCAGGCAGGCATTGTTTGGATTGTGTTTGGCTCCTCTCCCTCTCTCCCATCTCAACGTTTTGCCCGCATTGACGGATTAGTCACGTCGAGAAGCATGCGTCTGCCACTCTGTAGAGGGTACTTAATTGAATGTGGGTGGTTATGTGTTGAGGACGGTGCTTCAACTATATATATATATATATATATATTTTTTTTGCTTGACAATTAGGGTACCTGGGAAATCGGGAAAGGTCCAATGAGCCTAAAACTAACCGGACCCCCCCACCCCCCTCTAAATCCCCCCCATCCTCGAGCTGACTGCCGCTCTCAGACCCGCGCCTCTACGATCCCCCTGCTCTCCTGTGTTGGAGGCGCTGGAGTGTTTGAGTAGCTCTCGTGTTTGTTCTGTCGGGAGGAAAGGGGCGCACGGTGCCGGTACGGGCCACGAGGTCCTTTAGTTTCCGCATGAACTTTTTCTTTTGTTACGCTCACGCAGGATATTCCAGAGAGGACGGGATTTGGTCCGCAACGACAAGACGTAAAAAGGTTTCAGATATGCCCGTGACCTCTTTGTTTAATTAGACTGTCTTGACGACCGTATTACCGACGGTATTAGTCAGTGTGATGACAGGCTGAGCTGTGGAACCCTGTAGGAACAGTGAGTAGAGATACAGCTCTTTGAAAGCTGTAAGGAGTCCTGATATAGTGGGGGCAAACCTGTTCATTGCTGCGCACGGAGTCCCCTTCCCCCCCTCTGCCAATCAGGGCTTGTTTCAAGAATTCCTTTCTCACTTAAGGGTCGGTCTTCTGAACGGCGTGTGGGCGATCTGCCTCTCTGTGCCCTTGATGGTTCGACTGTGGCTTTCCCTTCACAGTGTCCCTGAATCAAAGTGGATGGTGTGCCATGAGATCAGAGAGGCTGAGCTCTTTTATAGGAAGATCTACCAATGTCATATCACACCAGAGACAGACAACTTGCTTTTCTATAGACTTAAAAGGGGCCAGGCATACTTTTGGCAAACATGGGCTGATCACACTACGTTGCGCGTGTTTGTGTGCGCGTGTGTTAATGGATTGCAGTCTTATCTCTTAAGGATTGTCTGCACCTTGTAGCTCATGAGATACATAGCTTTACAAGGGTGGGTCATGTAATCACTATCAGGCAGACAGACAGAGACACATGCACATGCACACACACACACACACACTCACACGCATACAGACACCCAGACCATGCACATGCACACACATCCACACACAAATTATCGACAGACACACACTTTCAACTTCATACTTTCTTTTCATTTACTTTTTCCCACCTATCTCACTGGCATTGGCCATGAGAAAAAAAGTGTGTGGCAGTCTTTTGTGTGTTATAAAACAGCATGTGACCTTGCCATCACCCAGGTCGCCTCAGTGTGTACTTTGCCTATTGTGAAAGCAGTTTTATTAGGAATTCCAGAAAGGTAAATAGAAGTTTTGAATTGACGCGGATTGTGGGATTTCAGCAAATTCCAGGAAACGCAGACAAGATAATTGGATTCAGATTCGTTCTGAAATTTCTGTTGTCTTTGCTGATACATTTTTGATTTTTCAAAGCCACAAGATACATCTTGCCTTTCAAAACATAGGAGTTCGTTAGTTGGTTCTAGACTTGTGTGAAGTTATCAGTTTAAGTAATTTCAATGATAAATTCCTACAGTGTTGTTTGTTGACAGTGTGCTGTACAATCGAGGCTTGTTAGTTTTACAATGAATACGAGGTGGAATTCAAAAAGATGTCGATCATGCTTCGTTCTCGCTCACTTTCTTTCCCCTAAAAGCCACCCATTCCTCACTTGGAATAGACTTTTAAAAGGTGAGGCTTGCGTGCACGCATGGACTTGGATTGTGTTGAGAATGAAACCCACGGTATGCTGTGCGCCCCGCCAGAGCTTTGAAGAACTGATATTGTATCAGGGCATTCCATCCATTTCCCGGAGGTTGATAGGGTTGTTGCTAGGGATAATGCGCGCCGCACCGCGCCACAACAGTATGTTCTTGTTAAATGGGGAGGAGGAGGAAGCAGGGACGGCGCGTGGTGGTGGGGGGGCGGTTAAGAAGCCGCTAGCTAGCGCCTCATTTATCTGTATAACGCAGCGTGAATCAATTCACCTCCCCCGCAGCCGTTGTCTTGCATTTGTAGCGGCGCCGCTAATGGGCTTCTATCAGCTTTCAATTATAATGAGACAATGGGGAAATTACATTAGGGTCTGACGATTCGTCTAAACACATTGACCAGCACCAGGACATTTATGTTAACCAGGACTAACGGCCCGTTCTATTGCTACAGACACACATTTTATTTTGGGGGGGGGTTGGTCGTACAGCTCTGGTTGTCACACACCTGTATCGCACACTGTCTCATCGGCTTGGTTAACAATGGCTTTTCTTTCAAATCATGCTCATATTTTTTCAAATAATTGCAATCAGTGATGCTATGGTCTTTCAATAATGTTTGGTTACTTTTATAGAATAAGCCTGTAGTAATAAAAGTCACATGTATGCAGGTAGATACATGACTTTAATTTTATATGTAAAAAAAGCATCTTTGTTTGCAAAAGTGACGCAAATTATTCACAGATACAACTCATTTTCTCGCAGTAATTAAAAGAGAGTGAATAGTTGCTATCAGGCGATCATCTAACATTCACAACCGTCCTAGTTATATCAGGTTATTATAGTTTGATTATGCATCACTGTAAGAAATACTGCCCACTGTTGATAGACGCCCAAAGGAATTATGTGGATCAGCGGTTTATGTAAATGACTACTTAATTTACCCAACCCAATTTAAATGGAAGCATTTAAAGGTACAGACAATTAAACTTTGACACTTTGTGAGTGAACAGATTTACAAAGACTAGACTAGTGCATTGGAAACATTTGAAATCCCTTCTATAACCTGTGCGGATTCACCAACATTTAGTCCAACGTAAAATTATATCACCATACCTTTATTGAATTTAACACTAAATAAACTGGCCATGCAATGAATTAATTCAAAACGATACGGACAAGCATGTTTCAAACAAGTCTTAATGATTTGATATCTGGATTTAACGAGTGAGATCAACGTCATACTTACATCTCTGTCTTGGCAACGTATTGACCTCACACGAGAGGGTAAATATCCCAAGATGGTATGGAATGGTTCTTCAAGCAACAAATAGTCCGTCAGCCCTTCTTGAACTCAAGACAGTGTTTCCTTCTCCCCCCCTCCCCACCCACCTCCCCCCCTTCCTTGTTCCTTTCTTCTTCCTCCTACCTCGCACACACTTCTCCTTCCTTCTCTTTCCTAAGAACGCGTCTTTCTTGCTCTTTTTCTCCTCCGTTTGTTTTTAGTTAGACCCGGTCACGCCTGACAGGCTGCGTCGGCTTCACCCACTCCCCCTCCGTCCAGCACTCGTCGCCTGCCATGTTAACCCACATACGTTCCCCGTGACCTCTTTCCATGTAAAACAACAACAACAACAACCACCACAACCAATCAAAGCGGTGGGCCCAGATGGCGGCGTCCCTCCACCGCGGCACGGAGCGAGGCCGGCTCCTCTTCACCTCCAGAGGGAATGGTTGAAATGTCCCAGTCTCCCTCGTCTCGGCTCTGACCCCTCCCTTTTGCCCCGCTGACCTCCTCACTCTGGCTCAGCGCGGCGCAGAGGACGATGCCCGAGGTCGCGCTTACTCGTCGGGTTTAGTTTGAGGCGCGCAAACCGGAGGTAGATTGAGAGAGCGGTCCAGGAGGTGCGAGCAAGGAGAGGAAGAAAAAGAAAAAAAGAGAGAAAGCGACTGTTGCAGCGCGCGAACCCTCGTCCTCCCACTCGCTCATCTGCTGGATGAGAAGAGGAGCTGAGGATACTCTCTGATACAGTGTCCCTCCTCCCGGAGTTGAAGTTGCTCTGGCTGGCTGGTTGACTGTTTGAGTGGCTGAATGACTAGCTGCCTCTCTGACTAGCTGGCAGACTGGCAGACTGGCTGGCTGGCTGACTGGCTTGCTGACCGGCTGCCTCACTGGCTGGCTGCCTCTCTGACTAGCTGGCAGACTGGCTGCCTTGCTGGCTGCCTGGCTGGCTGGCTGGCCGGCTGGCCGACTGTTGAGCCCCCCCTGCAAGGCTCCTGGTGTATCTTCTGGTGTGCTGGTGACTGTGGCAGCTGTCACGGTCTGCACTCGGGCTCCAAACTGTTCCGCTCTGTGACACAGATGGAGCTGTGAATGACTGGGTGGAGAAAATACCCACAGGAACCGTCACGCGGCTCGTCATGTTTGAGGACATTGAGCAACATGAAAGAGGAGGTGGAGAAGGAGGGGGCAGAAGAACAGGAGGAGGAGGAGGGGGTGGGGGGGCAGAAGAAAAGGAGGAGGAGGAGGAGGAGGAGGAGGAGGGGGGGACATGAAGAGACAGCAGAAGAGTAGATGCATTTCACATTGGCAACAGTAAAGATAGGACAACCTGTTGCCGTTTGTAGTGTGTGTGTGTGCGTGCGTGCGTGCGTGCGTTTTGCGTGTGTGCATTTCTTGTGTGGTTGTGTCTGGGTTTCAGTGTGAGTGTGTGCGTGCGTGCGTGCGTGTGTGCGCGCACGCGCGTTTTGCATGCGTGCGTGTCTTGTGTGTGTGTGTGTGTGTGTGTGTGTGTGTGTGTGTGTGTCTGGGCGTGCGTGCATTTCCAGTCCAATGATAGACTAACGAAAGGTAATTGGGCAGGTGGATCTTCAGACTGTGTGACGCCTCCTTCATTTACCAGGAGTTCATTAATCCCCCTCGACCTCCAATACTCCGACGAGACCTGCTAAAAGTCAGCGGGAGTGGCAGTGTAAACGATCACTTAAGACTGGGGCCGGAGTGTTTGAACAACTTTGAGTAAACAGGGCGATCTCAGCTGCGACCCACTGACTTTCTCTGTTAACCGCCAGCCTAGATAAACCCACAGTCAGCGCAGTAGCTCATTCGTTTGGCTGTGTTCTGTTGTGTGTTAGTTCAGAGAATTGAACCTAGAGAGTACACAGGCTGAGCTGGGAGTAGGCCTGTTTTTCCCCATCACACTTCTTCCAAGAATGCATATTTTATGCCACCCATTTAGCTTTTATGTAACTATTTAAGTTTAGGTTGGTATTTATTCCTTTTCATGTAAGTAATGTGACATCGACAGTATTCGCCTGCTTGTTTTTTGACTCCCATTAAGGACGCTTTCTGGGAATGAGTGATCATGGTCACTATTAAATCAGTACTGATTAAAAAAAAACAGCCTGTCATGTAATATGATATGCTTTAGAAGACTGTATCATGAGACTTTTCCATTTCAAATTTATTTTAAATGCCGTTGACTTAATGAGAATATAGAAATATCTCATATTACGTAAGATTGTTGTAATAATAATGATGTTGACCAAGAAATGTATAGTCACTGGGGATGATAATAGCTTATGGCAGGCGAGTCTTTGACACAATGCAAAACACTGCTCAGGGATCGTATTGGGACAGCGTCATGCAAATTAGCCGACCTGAAGAGCTGTCTGAAGAGAATACGCAAACATCCAGCCGATGTACACCTCAGTTGATACATTGTCACATTTACTGTCTGTAGCTCCAGACCCTTTAAAAGATTTAGTCAAAAACACCGAAGGTGAAAGGTCACCAAGTGACGTTATAAAGCCGATACCAATTCCTCTGCCTCTTGAGAAGGGTGGACCATTTGTCTCTTGAGTCCGGCCAGCCACCTGTTAGCTCAGTGGGCCTGCCTTGCATAAAAGAGCCTGATTTTCTTTTTCATCTTCCCTCTGCGTGATTTAATTGATTTGACAGAATGGGAGACTGACAGCTGTGTGTGTGTGCGTGCGTGCGTGCGTGCGTGCGTGCGTGTGCGCGGGCATGCGTTCAAGTTTGAGCACCTGTCTCCAATCTCTGAAGCGAGATGAGGAGACGGCCAGACATCTTCTCCGGGACCACCATGCCAAAGTCGCCGTTGTTTATCCCAAGGATGTAATGTAGGATATGAGGCGTGTTATGTATCCTTATGGGAGATTATGTAATGAGCCATGTGGCCAAACAGTGATTGTTGGGTTGGGTCATAGACGTGGCTGCCCAGGTAACCAATGAGGGGTGGTGAAACTGAAATAGATACAACTATCCATAATTGGAGCAACACAAAGATGTATATGTATATCCATATCCCATAGCGTTAATGAATAAGATAATTTTTTGTCATGTATTTTAGTGCTACTGTAGGAGTTTAAAGTACTGACTGAGACTTGTAAAACTATCCATAACTGGAGCAACACAAAAGTGCATATATAATTTCTTTTTGCTATTTGATTGAAAAGAAGACACAAAGAGGCACTTTCAGGTTAGCATTCAAACATCAACAAAGGCTTTAATTTGAGTGCAAACTTAACAGAAACTGATCTGAGACATCTAGCTTATATGATGGAGAGAGACTGAGGACAATAAAATATCCCCTGAAAAGAACAGAGGGGTCATCTTGTCGGTTTGGATTCTAAATTGCCTCCTCGGGGCTGCGTGCGTGCGTGCGTGTGCGTGCGCCCGTGCGCCAATGTCCACTGGTTGTTCATGTCTCCTTGGTGTCCCAGAGGAGCAGAAGAGACAGAGGGTTTTTTGTAAGGCCTGTTGATGGATCATCAACGACAGGAAACCACCTGGAAGGAGACTGCTGGTTCTGAGTGTGTACTCTCTCTCTCTCTCGCGCCTAGTCCGGGCCTCTGGGTGCTCGCCTGGGCTCCGTCACCCGACACAGATGGGTCCTCCAATCCCCAGGCAGTTTTTTTTTTCTTTCCCGTTAAATCTATCTGCTCTCCCTGACTCCTCTGGAACACAAGCGGCCGAAAGTGGATTCAAATTTTCTTCAAGCACTACACGTTTCCATTTTGCAAACGAAGCCAGTTTGGCGGTGTTCAATTTCTTTTTGTCTTTTTATCAGCGCGTCACCCTTAGTTACTGTTCTGTGGAAAGGAATATCCAATGACAGTTTCCGTGAAACCTTTTGCGATTTCACCTTGCCCTATCAGTTCTTTCCAGCAGATGCGTTATGGCCGTAGACCTCAAAGGGCTGTGTAATGATATACCCAACTGCATTAACAGTTTTTCAACTGACAGTTAGAAAAACATTTTCCAAAATGAGTAATTTTCATGCATGGCTCGGTGCTTCAAAGGATAATTGTGATGCTGCAGTTAGCCATCTCACCCCCGTGGTATCACTCGCTGACGTGCAAATAACAATAGTTGTCGCACTGATAATGATGGTCCAGATGTGAGTCTCCTGAGAGCTTGCAGGATCGTCACAAAAACACCCAACTCGAGACAGGCCCTCTTTACACAAACACGGCGCGCGCTGTCTCATTAGCTCCGGCTTGCTCAATATGTATGTGTTTTTTTTTTTTTTTGTTTTTTTTGCCTGGTCCAAATTGGCAATTTAAAACAAGTGCCTGACTGTGACTCACTCTGAGTTGCAACAGGGGCTCAGAAATCCTCTCCGTAAACAAGCGCTAATGTTAATGACCCAGAAAGAACCCTGCATCAAATATCGGCTCAATTAAGTCTCTCCGCTTTCCGGTTAGTCCAACTGAAACCCTACATCTCCTAATATCACTCCACCAGGTTTAAAGAATGGTCAACGTAGCATCTGCTGGACCAAAGAGCTCCTTTATTGTCCAATGACCACTTTGAATTAAGATCCATCCATTCCGGGTGGAGGTTCAGAGGTTGTCTCCTGTGGCCTTTGGAAGCCCGCATTGGACTGAGAACTTGGATCAAAGACTACACACAATGAAGACCCTGGAGCCGTGTTGACTTCGGCGCGTCTGACTGACAGGAGAGGATGGACAGCTCGCCGCGGTAACACATACGGAACCCGCATTTCTTCCACTGCGATGCACTACCTCTTTGTCCCCCGTTGGCTTGATTCACCTCGTCTTGTCCCAAAACGGCTGCTGGGCCCGAACCAGCGAACACTCGATCCCAACGATGTTCCCGCTCGGAAGGCAGGGATTGCCTGAATGAACATGTTCTTGAACATGTTTTGTGGTGCTGGTGTTACTTACGGTTGTGCGGTGCAGCCAAGGTCCGTAACAATGAGTTGATATTTGAGCATTACACAGCATTACGTGGCATAAGAATATTGAATTGTTAATTTCCTCTGAACTGAATAACCAGAGACGGCCCCTTACGACTTGATATTTATTTGAAGGATTAAACATTTCCTTATTTCAGAAAAATAAGAGATAGAGATCTATGTGTGGCTGTCCAACTTCAACGTCGCACTCTTCTTTTTTTTTTTTTTTGTACCCAGAGAAACCGTGACCTTTCCGTGTCCGTAGGCAAACATCTGTGGCTGTTGTTTTCCACTTGACCTACATCCCCACATGAGACCAGGGACATTATCTCAGACCGCTCCAGCGTTATATTTAGACTTTTTTATAATTGCGGTCCAGGCACAGAATTGAGTAACTCACACCGATAAAACCATTTTGGTTCATTGTTCGGTTCATGGTTCGGCCTGTTAAGCAGGACGGGTAGTTCTGGTCCTATCACTCCAACGGAATGCGGCAGACTGGCGACTTTGTGGAGTGCCTGCTGTTTGAACCCCATCAGGTGTGTATGGTAGACCCATTGGTCAGATCTGGGACGTCAGGGTTTGTGCAGCTGAGGCACCAGCTCTTTCATATCTGCACTGAGATCCCGGCTCCACAAGGCTCGGCCGACCGCTCTCTCATGCTGGATGTTTTCGTTGCGTCACCTTAGCCTGGTTGGTGATGAACCAGAAAAAATTGGCCCGAACAGAACCAGTAGTCGGGCTGTGAAATAGACAGGAGAGCTAAGAATTATAATTGGATATTTTTGGGAGATAAACGTAATACCTGGTTGAATAAAGGTTTATCCGAAAAACCTAATATTTCAATATGCTGTTGTATGCTTTGTTTTCTCCAACGGCTACCCAGAGAAAGGAGAGGAGAACAGGGGGGAGTTTTTAAGAGAGAGCAGAAGTCCCTCAGACAGCGGGTGTGTCTGTCCGTCTGTTCGTCACGACTGAAGCGAAGGCCTCACGATCCTCCTCTGGCGCCCGACACTCACAAGTTTTCTCGCCGTCAACGAATCCTCCATCGAGTGGAACTCTGGTCGCTCTACTTGAACGAGGGGCCCGCGCGGGGCGCTGGGTGGGCGAGACGTCTGTTAAGCTTCCAGCTCCTGTGAAGTGTGTTTCTCCTCGTGAGGAGTCTTCACTCGACGGAGAACAAAAGCTCTCCGGTTCCCTGACGGCTTTGAGTCCGTGTCCGGTCGGTTCAGCGGGAACAGTCACGATATGACTGGACGTTTTGTCTGTAGAAGTTATCTTTGAAATAGAGAGAGAGATGGAGTGTTTAAGAAGACCGATCCCCGTTAACAATGCATTTCTTGCTTCTTTGGGGATACGTAGTCATTCTGGATACATGTCGCAGCACATTGTAAAAAAACACGCCCTAACCTATTCATCCGTCCGTTAGCTTTACAGCTCATCCTATGCACGTTAATGGGGGTGGAGCCTATCCCGGCCGACACAGGGCGCATAGGGTCATCGCCAGTCTATCCTCCTACCAGTGCCGTGCCCAGTCACTGACAGTTAATCTGCAGTTGTTCTGTGTGTTCTATGTGTGTTAGAAAGATGTAACATATGTTGAGTGAGCGAGTCTCGCGCAAATTGGCTGCCGGGGTATCACTCAGACGGGGTGTAGTGTCAGATATCTGTCAGTCCATTGTTCAGTGTATGAAAGTAATTGGTGATCTAATTGTGTGTAAAAGCGCTGTGAGTGTCATGAAAAAGCGCTTCAAACTAAATAAAATGCGTTATTATTATTATTATTATTATTATTATTATTATATATAGATATACATTCACAGATTCACATAAGGACCAATCTAGAGGCACCAATGAACCTGCATGTTTTTGGACTGTGGGAGGAATCCGGAGCGCCCGGAGGAGACCCACGCAAACACAGGGAGATCACACTAACTCCGTGGGTCATGTGGGAATTGAACCCTGGACCTTCTTAGGCCACAGTGCTACCCGGCTGAGCCACAGTGATGCTCGGTAACCTATTCAAATTCATTCATCAATAATTATATGTCCCATATAAGAATGAAACAATGTCGCAGTTAAAGTCCGTAGTTACAAAGAGCTATTTAATGTACAAAAAGAACAGTTGTCCTCCTCCTCCTCTTCGTCTTCTTCTGGCTACACGTACTCCCACCTGCTATCGACCTGTTTACAGTGGCCAGGTGAATCGATGCTGCTGTGGCCGGACCGCCTAGTTTACAGTTAAGGCTCCCTGGCTCCGGTTAATGAGGGACGCAGCTGTCCCCACATTCTTCATCAGAGGGAGGGAGGGGGGAGAGAGAGGAGAGAAGAGAGAGAGAGAGAGAGATACAAGGGAGTGAGAAGGAGAGAAAGAAAAAAACATAAAAGAGAGAGCGGCTTTGAGGTTACAGCTGACCCTGAAGCGTGGGTGGGTTCTCACTTGATTTGCCCCTTAGCCACTTCCACCACCAAGTGAACCCCGGCGACCCGGAGGTGGCTCATGGACTAACAAGATGCGTTGGCAGCTCTGGTTGACATGTGCCGCTGTGAAAACAAACTGTCCTTTTCAGTGCCGAGCCAAACACTAGCGAGTAGTGCGTAGCGTTCTACTACCCTCCCCTCACACTCTACTACGGAGTTTTGTAGCCTGCCGAAGATGTGTAGCTTGATTGTGCTAACCATTTTCCTGAATGTAAAGGGTTTAAAAAGACGAGGGATATAATAATAACATTGGTCATAGACTATTGGTTGTTATAATACTTATAGGTCTGATAATGGTAAGTAATGGCTGAGATGGCTTTAGTTAGTTCCATTGCTTGGAGTGTGTGTGTGTGTGTGTGTGCGTGCGTGCATGCGCCTCGAGCTGTCTAAACCCATTGCTCTTATCTCAGAGACAGTGGGGAGCATTCGCAAACATATTACTGTAATCATTTTTGGATAGCGTCGCCTGCCTGCCTAGTATATGTCGAGGGCGAGGGATGAAGGGACACACTCCTTATCTCTGTGCCTGTGTCACGTTGAATAGAACTGGATATGAAAAGAAAAACAAAGCGAAACAAACAAACACCACACGGGAATGGAGCACCGTGTGTTTGGCCAGCTCCTTTTGCTCCCGGGTGTGAGTGGAGGTGATTCATGTGGGGATAGCACGGCTATT
>JAVQJS010079051.1:0-24005 GCA_036024795.1 Galaxias rostratus
CTCTCTCTCTCTCTCTCTCTCTCTCCCTCTCTCTCTCTCTCTCTCTTTCTTTTTTTCTTTGAAGGCTGGTAAAGGCTAGGTTACGGAGATCCTGATAGGAAAGTCTATTAAATTCAGTGAGGGCTTTATTTAATTGGTCGTTTTGTTATTTAGTTCATCGGTGATGCTGTCACTTTTATGCCAACCGATGTGGGTGTCAAAACCCTTCGCAGGCTTAGCAGACCATAACCAGGACTGTCCGACTGCCAGAGCGGGCCTGCTGATGCGCTATTAGAACTGACCGGACCTCACTTTGTAGGATCCAATATGAGCGAGGGAGTGAGAGAGAGAGAGAGTGAGAGGGAGAGAGAGTAAGAGAAAGAAGGAGAGAGATTGAGAGAGAGAAAATGGGATATAATTAGCTGGCTATGACCTTGGACACAAAAAATGCTATTGGCTGTCACCCGAAATGGATCGGGTGGCTCTGAGACGTGTGGATGCATGGTATGTACTTTCACCGCAGATGGGCTTTCCTGCTAGCTATCACCATACCTCATAAATACCCCCCTCCCCCGCCCCTCCCCCCATGCGTGCGCTGAGTCACTGCTTGTCCATTAAGGTGAGCGGTGTTTTGAAGCAGTTCGATTCGCGGAAAATTATTTCCTCAGGGCTGTTTTATTGGCAATTTTCCACAACAGAAGAAACAAACCCTGTAACGTTAATGTACAGTCACCAGTGGGCAGGCGTGTGAGCTAAATAGAGGTAGGAGAGAGAGAGAGAGAGAGAGAGAGTAAGAGAAAGAAGGAGAGAAAGTGATTGAGAGAAAATGTGATATAATTAGCTGGCCATGACCTTGGATACAAAAAATGTTATCGGCTGTCACCCAAAATGGATCGAGTGTGGGTGGTGTGGGTGCGTGGGTGTGTGTGTGTGTGTGGGCGTTTGATTGTGTTTGTGTGGGTGAGAGTGAGAGAGAGAGAGAGAGAGAGAGAGAGAGAGAGAGAGAGAGAGAGATAGAAAGAAGAGAGGGAGAGAGAGAGAGCGGATATGAGGAATTCATTCGTTTTTCCCTGCACCTGTAACACAGTGTTTCACTCAAGGAGTCTTCCACAGCTAATGGCCCTATTGATCTCCTTGACCTCCCCTGACTCTGTCCGAGGCAAACCGTGCGGCCCTTATACTGCACAGTTAACAGGGAACGTCCTCCTCAGCTTATTGACATATAAATGCTACACACGATTATCCGATTACATTTTGGGTCTGAATCCGGTGAATCCCATCCTTGGTGACTGAGTGAGTTTGATGGTCGGAAGTGGCCGCAGCGTCAGGGGCTGATGAGGCAAAGAGGGAGGAAGTTGAAGGTAAATGGACTGTTCATCCGTGAGGGAGGAGAAGCCAGAGAAGACCCTATTAACAGTGAGGGCAAGAGGGAGGATGAGAAATGATCAGAAGTGATTAAATTCTCTTAGAGGCTCTGAATGGGCTGGGGTTTGCCGCAGTCCCTGACCTCTAACTGGACTTTGCAAACTGATTGAACGTTAGTTTAAACCCGTGTCCCTCAACAATAACCCCCCCTGTCCCCGTTCCCCTGTCGCCCCCGTAACCTTTCTGCTTGCGGTGAACTCTCCTCATACGTCTCTCTCTCTCTCTCTCTCCCTCCTGCAGGCGTGAGAAACGGCCTGACCACGGCCGTGTCCAGCGGGAGCGACGACGGCGACGGCTGCTACGTCCAGGTCTCCAGGCGGCCCCACGGGGTGGAGATGTCCACGCTGACCTCCTCGGCCCCCGGGGCCCCAAAGGTGGAGCGCGTGCGCGTCAACACGTCCGAGGCCAAGCTGGTGGCCAAGAAGAGGGTGATCCGCATGCTAGTGGTCATCGTGGTGCTGTTCTTCCTCTGCTGGATGCCCCTGTACTGTGCCAACACCTGGCGGGCCTTCGACGAGGTGGGCGCCCACCAGGCCCTGACGGGGGCTCCCATCTCCTTCATCCACCTGCTGTCCTTCACCTCGGCCTGCGTCAACCCCCTGATCTACTGCTTCATGAACACGCGCTTCCGCAAGGCGCTGGCCGCCACCTTCGCCTGCTGTGCCGCGCCCTGCCGCCGCCGGCGCCGCCGCGGCCTGAGGGACAACGAGGACGACGCCATGGCCACGGGGGCGTCCATGTCCAAGTTCAGCTACACCACGGTCAGCACCATGGGGCCCTGCTGAGGGGGAGACGGACGGACGGAGGGGGGGGGGGGGGTCAGTAGCTTCATGCGGCCCTTCTGAAGGAAAACGGAGGGACGGGTGGGTGGGGGGCTGGTCAGCACGAGACGGACGGATGGGGGGGGGGGGGGAGGCAGCTCCTGGGGGCAACACCGAACATGCACATCCCGTATTCGGAGTGCGGCTTCACACACAAACACACACACGTAGACACACACACATACGCACAAACACACAGACTCAGAAGCACACACATACGCACAAACACACATACACACACACACACTTAAGCACACAGTCGAGAACCGTGTTACGTTCCATTCGTCTAGGATAATCTTCGGCTCCAGGGGCATTCACACCAAATACTGTACAAAATACCATATAGTAAAAAAAACACATCCTAAAGCTTAGCATCACTGGCGTATGCTTAAGCCATCCTCTTCACTACCAAATGGCATGATCTGGTCTAATGTTTACTGGGAGTACAGCTGAGGAAACGGGACTGAGGGCTCCGGGCAGTGGTAGTAACGCATCCTCTATATTAAACCTGTGAATAGTAACTGGTGTTACAGTAGAACAGTAGATCATATGCTTGGTATTTAAATTCAATGTCACTCTAGAATGTGCTGCTAGACGGTGGACTTTCTGTCGTGGAATAACAAGTGCCTGCGATGTAAACGCTGACGCGTCCCGCTGTCCCTGTGGACCGACGCTGCTCTCCCTCGCCGTCCCGCCGCCTTCACGGACCGACCGGGAGATCCTCGGCCTCTCAACGGGACTATCATCCTTTCCTCTGGAAAGAAGGATCGTCCTTGCAGCGCCAAGGACCCCTCGGACACGCTGTTTCCGTGTAGCGTGGTCCCCCCAGAGCCAGACTCTGGCCCACTCTGCGCCGTGTCCACTCACCGCGTCAACATGACTCATCACGCTCTATTAGGAACAGACAATGTGTGTGTTTCGCAGTGTGGAGCGTGTGTTGTGGCTTGGAGCGAGGCACTGTGTGTGTGTGTCTGCGTGTATATGTGTGTGTGTGTGTCTGTCTGTGTGTGTATGTGCGTATATATATGTGTGTTTGTGTGTGTGTGTGTGTGTGTGTGTGTGTGTGTGTGTGTGTGTGTGTGTGTGTCTGAGCGTGTTTCTGCTGCTGCTCCGTTGTGCTGCGGCACACAGTATAACACACTGTCAGTATGGCAACGGCACACAGTCTAATAATGTCTCCTAATACCTCCATATCCATCTACAGACAAAGCCAGGCTCCATTTGTGCATGTGATGTCAAGCCCCTCTGTGTGGGGGCTTCACGATAAATCCGTTTCCAGAACCGCACGCCGCCGAGGAGAAGGAGGAGAAGGAGGTGCACCGGCCCTCTGGTCTCTCCTCGGTGCTCCTCTCCGTCTCCCTCGGCGGCTCAGGGGTCGTCCGTCACGGCCGAGCGTCCGCCTCGTCGACCGCGCCGCCCCGCTCACTCGGTAATGAGCTAGAAGCCTGCCACACGTGGCAGGGGCCACGCCCATCGTCAGGGTAACGGAGGACCGACGGGAGTCAGACCAAACGGGCCTTGGTGAGTTCTTCCCTCTCTGGGCGAGTGGACAGCCACCGTTTGCCGCGGCGGGTGGAGGGAGACGGTTGGCTCTGCCCGACCACTGGTCACACGCGTCCTGATCTAAAGGCTTCGGAGATGTGGTGTGTTTACCGCTGTTGTGGCTGTGCTTGCGTTGGAGCTCCCGGCTATGGCCTTACATTAGAGAGTGGGTTGTCTTTAGAAAGGGAACAGCCGAGCTCTGCCCACGGTACAGTCCTGCTGGGAGAACGCATCTGGATCCGGGTTCCCATAGAGAACCGTTAAAATGCATCTGTTGCTGCCTCTCCATGGCTGTAGTCTCCCCCTGGAGTTAGCCTCACTCTCTTTCCAAACCCTCCCCGGGTTTTCCTCTGCTGATTAATCACCCCTCATACTCAGACCACAAGAGGCCCGACACGTGCATGCACACATGCACAGGCACTTTTGCATGTATTCCCATCTGCACACGTGGACATATAGTCACCGCTGTGACACTCACACGCTCTCTTTCTCCCTCAGTACTCAGTGGGGTTTGTTCTGCGGCACTGATTCCTGTCCGGCAGTGTGCATGAGAGACCAGGAAGGTGTGTGTGGGCCTGACAGAGTAGACAGGCCCCAAACCACCACCTGTTCACCCCTGAACTTCACTCGCTAGCTCTCTCGTAGTGCCTCTCTCTCTCTCTCTCTCTCTCACACACGCACACACACACACACAAACTCAAACAAGCAAGCCGCCACACAACCTCACACACCCTCACACCCAGGCCCACCCACCCATGGTAAACAAGAGAGAGCAGAGATTTATGTGTCAGTTGGCAGCCTTTTCCTGTGGAATGTCGTAATCCAATTGGCGATGTGTTATTGTTAGCAGGCGGGATTTGGAAAGCTCCCGAGTACTTCGGATGTGAACGGCTAATTTCCCTGCGGTGTCAGAGAGGATGTTTGCCGCGGTTACGACAGAGACACAGACACACACACAGACCCACACACCCGCACACACAGAGAGACAACCATCTTAATATCTCTCACAGTGGTTGAAGGCGGAGAGCCAAACCACTGCATGGAGAACAGGGGAGGTGTTGGTTGCTAGGCGAGGCTGGTGCAAATCAAACACCTAACACCGGTGCGGTGGAATTGAAGACTCCAAAGTAACCATTTTCTAAAGGTTATTGTTGAGACGGGGCTTTGCTCTCACATTTGAATTTGATAAAGACTAATTCTAGGTGTTGAAAAGGTCATTCTGTGAATATCTCTTGCCTCTCTCAAACTTGTTCAGCCTGAAGCCGTTCACCATGCTGGCAACTCTTTTTCTTTATCTAATTTCTCTGGAGATACATGCGTTGCCGCGGCTTTTGGAGCCGTGACTAGCTAAAGGCTGACGTGGGTGGGATACAATCTGACAGAACTCCCCTTGACGGATGCGACCGTATGCCCACCACAGGCCCCCGTCAATCAAGCTCAGCAACGATTCAACTGGAAAAACAAGAATGTAAAAGAAAAGAAGGAGCAAGAAAGATGTACGTTTGAGAGAGAGAGAGCGAGAGAGAGAGACCGTGCGGCCCACCCCTGCCCTTGTTGGGGCAACATGTCATCGATCAGATGGCTTGTTTTTCCGCGGAGAGGGGATCCATCACTGTCACATTACACTGTGTTGCCGGTCCGTAATCCTAATCTCATCTGTCCTCCCTCTAATGAGCGCCACTCGTCTCAGCCCCAAGGAGAGGAACTCATTCCCCCTGCGCGGCCTCTTTGTCCTCCTGAATCAATTAAACCGACGGAGACTGAAGAGAGTAATTGCTTTCTGCAGCCTTTTCACCGCATCCTTTTTTTACCCCCCCTCCTCCCCCCCTTCCTTAACATGTGGAAGTGAAGTTGTCGGGACGGGGGTGTGTGTGGGGGGGACAGCCTCACTCTGTGTGGTGTGTACAGTATTCCACTGACGGGGATCAGGGGGATTGCAGGCTTTGTTTAAAGGTTAAGCTGCCTGCTCCTGGATATTGTTTCATCAGTGTTCATGTATACGGTCCCCTGGGAGGGGAGGATTAGCGGGGGAATCCCGCACAGCGCCGTGTCCCTCCTCCCACTCCTGAGCCTGTCACTCTGTGGGCTTCTTATGCAGGAGGCGGGAGACACTGACACTGCACTCTCGAACGACCGCACTGTGAATGCATCTTTTGCTTGGTGATCGGTGCAAAGAATGGTGTGTAGGGGGGAAAAGGGTGAGGGTGGGGGTGGAGATGGAGCAGGGGGTGGGGGGGATCTGGCCTCCAGAGCGTGGAGGCCGAGTGTGGTGGGTATTTCATGAGTCTGAGCCCGCCAGCAGGGTGGAAGATGAATAGGATACTAAGATAGAAGAGTAGGGGGGGATGTGGGGATATTTCATCTACTTGGATGGGGAAGAGTCTCCAGGCCACCTTTGCCTTAAATGTCTGTGAGTGTGTGTGCGCATGTGTGTGTGTGTGTGTGTGGTGGGGGAGGATACATATGGTAGCTGGACCATGGAATGTCCTACAGTCCAGGGAATGTGGACGTGCTTCCCGGCGTGGAGTGAGCGCACACAACGTTCCCTTAGTGTCGTCTCCGTGTGAATGTCACCGCAGTGCAGCAGAGCGTTGTCAGAATGCAGAAGGCCCTCAGTGTGCCATGGGGGGTGGCTTTGTGTTGATGACATCCTCTTGCCTTTCACAAATGTGTTTCTGTTTTGCTATTGCGCTCTGTGGCCCTTCCCGTTTTGCTGCCATTTTGGGGAGGTGCGCCCGTTCCGGCTCAACGTAGATCCACCTTGATCTACCGTGCCTGTGGCAGCGTGGATTAGTGGTCATGCTGCCTGTTGTGTTTGACTTGGCAGACTCAAGGGACATGCTTTGGCGTCACTGGAGCATCGTCTGTCTGATATCGGGTGGCCGAGTGTCTCTGTGGGCATGTGGCGTGTTGCGTAGTATGTGCCATTGAGCTGCTAGCTGGGACTCACTGAACTAGTATTCCTCATGTGTGACAAATGCACCACGCTCTCTCTCTCTCTCTCTCTCTCTCTCTCTCTCTCTTCTGTTTCCGTGTCTGTCTCTCTTTTCTTTGTGAGTGTTAAGTATTGCGGTGACAACGGTCGTGCACTGTGTTTAAATATGTGTGTTAAACTGGTCACGTCCAGTGCTGGTACTACGCTACTGCTTTTCCTGTCTAATGTGATGTTTGATCTAAATAAAACCTCTCTCTGTCAATCACAACCCAGCCCTCGTCATT
The DNA here is from genome assembly GCA_036024795.1 of Galaxias rostratus. Lineage (NCBI taxonomy): Eukaryota > Metazoa > Chordata > Actinopteri > Galaxiiformes > Galaxiidae > Galaxias > Galaxias rostratus. The sequence continues at coordinate 6,987 of JAVQJS010079051.1, forward strand.
CTTCTCCCACACCGTTCGGCTCCGCGAGGGGAAGAGGGGCCTGTGAACTCTCTCAGCCATGCACCGCGGACGTGACCGCATGGCCGTCGAGGCGTTCATAATGGTGAGGGCCCCCCCGCCTCCCCTCCAACTCCCCGCTTATGGCGCAAACCGGAAAGGATGAGATGGACTGGCTGAGAGTTCAGGCCCCCTTTTCTGCTTACTAGACAGTTCTGCCTTGAGTGCTGTAACGGGAAACCATTAAAAGGCAACCTGATGCTCTGGCCAAGGACAACGTTGTCTCCTGGGGCTGCTCTGGTACCTATTGGAAGGCTGTTTACATTCTACCATAGTATTGTATTTAGTATTTCATTGTTTACATTGTTTACTTTACTATGAGTTTTGATATATACATGTGGGGAGAGGGGGGGCAAGTGTTTACACTGACAGGCAAGACAAAGGTTGCCATTTTAGAGGGAGTAGGTTAAGATGGAGTTGAGCCGGTGGAGTCGTTGCTGCCTTTATTGATTTATAGGAGAGAGGGTGTCAATACCACTGCACTGGAGAGGATTAGCAAGGTGCAGTAATATAGCCTAATGGACGTGTTTATGTTCTTTGCTTCCCCAGATGTCTGTCTCGGCAACTGGGCATCCATCTCTTTAAGATGCCTGTAAAACCCTTCCACTGTGCAAATAAGGGGTCACTAAAGTACGATTTACTGTTGCCTGTTAAGAAATAAATAAACAAAAAAGAAAACAACACTGAATAGCACTATTGGCTTGTTGACCGCCATCTTGTCTTGCATCCACGGACTGCAGCAAACCACCGCCATCTGAGCCAATTGACGGAGAGCGAGAGGAGAGTGTGTGTGTCCTTTGGGGAATCCACTCCTGGGCAAACCCGTCCCTGCCAGCAGAACAACAACAACAACAACGGTCTGTAATGGTCGTCTAACACCAGCCGGGGGTGGGGGCGTTCTGCTCCTTGATGCCTTTGAGGAGGAAGAAGAGCGCAGAGGAAGCACATTGTCCCCTGGTAACGACAGGGAAAACACTACCTCTGACCTCTATTATGTGTAGATCCAGGGGGAGCGAGAGGCGAACACCTCCAACAGAGACCACAAACACACACAAACACACATACACACACACTGACGAAAAGCATATCTTTTATCTGCAGACCATCTGTTTCCATTCTCTCCCGTAATAAAAAGGCAGGTGGGTGCATGTTTGATCCCCATTAGATCAATTACTTTTCCAATTTTAACTTTTTAAAAAGCGTCTTGTAAATTAAAACTAAAGTTTGCGAAACAGCACATTCCTAGCGCCTATCCCCGTACGTACTGGCATAAGGGAAATGACACCAACAAACAGCGAGCACCATTACCTCTGTTTGAGTCGCTCTGAAATGGAGGAGGCGAATTCCTTTGTGGAACAGCGGTGGCAGCTCATTGTGCTCGCGTATCTGCTGCGCGTCCGCCCAATCCATCAGCAGGCCACCATGTGGTCGAGGTGCTGGGGAGTAATGGAGAATGGAGCGCCGGGCACGCAGCACCGTCGTGTCCTAAAATGAAACGTCAAGACTAAGCAATGATTTCCTTGCGCCTGCTGCCGAGCTGCTTCACGAGCCTGAGTTATGCTTCATGGGGGAATGATGGCTGCTGGCTGTTTGTGTTTACCAAAGGTCGGCAAGGCATGTAATGGTGGGACATTACACAGGGAGTGGCTCTGACTTTAACACACAGTGTAGTTGGGGAACACAGTCACCAAGCAGGAACCATATGTCTGCCAAAGAATAATTGATTCATATAGTTGATGCTATCTTAACACCTACTGCACAGACAAATCGGTACACAATCAAACACGGGCAGTTAATATTACAAATTTAGGTGCAGAGGGGTACACAATGTAATTTTGATAACGTCAACATTAGCTGGTGTTATAACGCTACAGCGAGCAATATTGAAAAACCTCAGCTCAGTGATGACAGCACCCATAGAAGTCATCTGCATAAGGAATGCTCATCTTTCTTTGACAGTTGGGCCCTTCTGCATCAGTCATATGATTAGTGTGTTAGGTTATTAAGTCTTTCCATCATTCACATGTCATATCCAAGTGAATCATCAACTGGAAAAGAAGATTTCAATTCTCAAACCGGCATATGGTAGGTTATAAAAAGTTACATTAGGTAAATAAATAATGAACAGATATTTGGGAGTTCATATGAGTTTATGTCAGCTCACATCTAGGTTTTTGACTGCTCCAGTGACTACTTAATTTGTCCCACATGTTTTGCCAGTCGCAGCATCAGCCACATAAACAGGGTCTGATGAACGCCAAGACAAGAGCAAAGGCAGGAAGTGGCAAGGGGACACCTTTGAGGAAAACAAACAGATTGGAGATGGAGCATAACCTCACTGTGCTTTTACGTTCTCTACATTAGTTTGAGTGAAGTTTGATATACATATATACCCCATACGTACCATGTGATGTACCTGCAACAGTTTCCAGCTTTACAACACAGAAAGTCTGTACCTCAATCATTTTGCACAAAGACAAACGCAAAGCTCTTTCTCAAAACATTTAGCAGTTAATTGACCCCCAAAATGCCTTTATCAGCTGAATAAATCAAGTTGATACATGTGTATTTTTGGTGATGTTTAGTTAGAGCGATGTCTCAGCTTGTTCTTTCACAGTGTTCAGAACATCAACTGAGGTGGTTCATTTGCTTTAAGGCCCATGGGTTTTACACAAAAGAAATCGCAATTGTTCTGGGAAATCAATGAATGGCGCTGTTTTGATGCCACGTTTTGTTCGTTCATTAGAATGTAGTTGAAGTAAATATTGTCACATTTGCACAACTGTGCAATTAATCTGCAAAGGAGAAAGTGTTCCCAAATGTGGGTCATCATTACACATCATAGCACACATCTTGGTACACTGAGGCAGAGGAAGCCTGATGCAATTTGAAGATGATTGAAATGCTTTGCCATTTACTAATTTACAATTTACTGACTTAAACCTTATTTCAATTTGATTTTGGTACAATGCAGTTTAGCGTTGAGAAAAGGTGAAGAGCATTTTTCCAGTTAAATGTGTCCTCTTAGCAAACCTTTTTTCCTTTTTCCAGTTCATTTGAAACCATTGAGAGAATTAGAATTCTTACCGTTGGCCCAAGCCATGGAGATGACCTACAGCTAACCCTCTGCGGAAGCGACAGGAGCCGAGCAGTGGAGGAAACGTCCTCCATGCACTGGCACTCCACCCAGTCGAGACGTGACATTTGGCTCTGGAACCACTTGAGAATGTTTTGACAAACCCTTGAAATGAATTGCCTCTGGACACCGCTGCTGCCGACTAACTGCCTCGGTGACTGTGGCGCTCGGCTGCGTGTGACCCTGTGGCACCAGGGGACCCCGCTGTGGGTTATTTCACCACATCCACATGGGGCTTCAGCCCAGTGTTCCCTCCCCCATGTTCATGTGCTCCCACCAATAAACAGGCGGGACGGTAAAAAGCTTGCTTTCTTTGAAGTCTTTCAACTTGGCTCATTGTGCTTTGCTTATCCAGTGTATTTAGTTATATATATGTATATATAAATCTATATATATATATATATATATATATATATATATATGTATATTTATTCCTTTCCTTTTTAAATAAATGATATCCTTTGTAGTAGATTTCAACTTTCAACCAAGATTTCAAATGTTTATTGGACTTGGTTGTGTCACTGTCACTGATGTCACCGTTGTCACCGTCATTGACTTTAGCGTTCCAGTTGGCAAAGCGCATTGATAAACCAACTGTAGTCTGTCCAGCTCTCCTTCAGCTCAACCAAATACTGTTATCTCCTCTGGAACCCATTTCCTCTGTAGAAGGGAGAAGGGGCACTGCCAGTCTTATCTGTGTATCTTATAAAATGACTTTTTCAAGAACAGCAACATTACAGCAGGTAATATCTGAGTGGCGGCAGCCGCAGTAGCAGCACTGAAGGCTTGAACCTGAAGAGACAAGATGCTCCTCTCTCCAACATTTTTTACCTCAATCCACTAGTTTGGACAGGGGCATTTCCACTGAGATTTTTTTTCCACAGTCATGTCTTTGTGTACTTCAGACATTTGAGAGTTGAAAGGAAAAGCAACAAGGTATGCTCTTTGCTGCCACATAGGAATGTAGGCTGTTGCTAATTCAACATGTCTATTTAAATATTTTTTGCCATTTAGAAGCCAGTGGACAGATTTACATATTATGCTGATGCACACCAGGGTCATTTATATTTACTTAGTTAGCAAATTGTCATTAGCTTTGACATCAAGATGGGTCTATAGCAATGCAACTTCATCGTTGAATTTGTGCCAGGATGACACAGTTATTTAACCCTCCTTATTTAGAGACTTCCCAAGTGGCACAGGCAAATCTACGAGCACACAGCCTGTTTGCGGCTGTTCACCCTCATTTACACCCGTCGTGTCCAAACCACCACCATCAAAGGAGCAGAAAGGACGTGCAACATTCATGACACTCGCAAACGAAGAACATATTTCCTATCTCATGCAATATTGAACAGCGTCTGTATTCTGAGCTGCTTTGTCTGGCCTAAAGCCGGTAAAGCACAGGGCATCAAAGTGAGATATTAACCGACAGCCAGAGAAAGACATAACAAAAGTTACTTATTCGACAGCTCTTCCCAAAGCTCACTCAGTAAGGTGTTTATTGAAACACCGACAGAACTCCACTGGCTATGAATGGCTGGAATTCAGCAAGCACCAACGTGTGAAGCTCTTGGCTAAAGTTCAGGCAGACAGCTCGAAGTCTGTGCACGGCGGCCGCCAAGCCTGCCGTGAATCGTACCACACACACTAATCCCTTGACACACCTATTCACGAGGAAACGTCAGCTCAAGAGGGAGGTATTTATATGACCTGATGCCAAAGTTAGTTTCTGTGCTCGGTGGATGAGGTAAGAGGAAATGCTGCCACCTCCACACCAACTGCCACGTTGGGTCTGCTAATGTGTCAAGTAAAGGCGGATCGATGGACATGTGCTCCCTGTTTCAGAATGTTTTCCCATATACGTACAACCGGGAGCTTCAATATGAAGCATGCCCAACCATGCCCAACCATGCCAAATCAGATGTCTATGATCATTCAATAAACGTAAAAAAAAAAGATGAGTCGATCTGGCTAAAATGTTTAAATGGTCAAACTCTCCTGTGTACATTTCAGTTACTTAGCAACTAAAATGGTAGACGAATTGGTGTAATTGATATGCTTGGTTGTGTTTTGTGTGAGTGTGCTCAATGAAGACTTCTAAGGACAATGAAGTCTCTAAACCAGTTAAAGAAAACACAATTGAAGAAACACGTAAGTCCGATGCTAAATGAAGAGGTCACATTTGCATTATAAGAACATACTACAACTGGTGATGGAACTTCATTGACTTGGTGTGGGCGCTAAAGGAACCTCACATGATTACTTCCTGACTATGGCATGTTTAAGCTGCATTCAGGTCTAGCGTGTCAACATTCCCAATACCATAATTTCTAGACTAACTGTGAATAGGTTGTGCGTCTCTTCCATGTGTTGAAAGAACAATAGTGTGACCAGATGTCAGTTACTAGTCTTTAGCGAAAATGGTTTTGTCTCCCTTGCTTCTCGTCGTACTTGCTAACGTCTTGTCTGAGAGCATGGCTCCTTAACCACAGTAGGCAGATATGTTTGGCCTCACCTACAACAACACATGCTGCTCTATGGAAAAGCATGGATGTACATAGCTGGCAACTCAGACTTAAGTACACTCTATTTGACAGATTCAGGGCACAGGTTTGTTGTGCGGCTTAAAAAAACCCTGCCTTTTTCTTTGACGGGAGCAGAAAGTGTTGATACAGTCATGGCAGACAAGCCCTCTAATGACCTGTGTGAGTGTGGTGACGCACTGCGGGCAACGATAATTCCATGAAGTCCACAGCTTTCCCTTGCTCTCCACCTGATCAACTGCGAGCTGAGTGCGTTAGTGAGTGCACGGCAATGGCTCTTCTCCTCCAACGAGCTTCCCAAGCGTGGCCTTTGTGACTCAATAGCTAGCGCTTTTATGGACGACAAGGGTGGCTGAGCCAGAGATGACCACCCCCCGACATGAACATGCAGGCCCACACGGACTGCGGACGGCAACCTTCACAGCGAGGAGATGAAACGGGCCAATCCCCCTGCAAAAGAAGATGAAAGGTGGACCGTGCGTCAATCGGGGACGAGAGACAACGTGAACCTTCCATCCTGGCAGAGAGGCGACAGGAATACATTCTCTGAAGAGGAGAAAAAAGGCACAAGAAAAAAGAGGGACACACGTTTATTGTTTTAATGAGCAGTCCAGCGAAAGTGAGGAAAAAGCATCATGATTAAAGATTGTCTTTCACTAGCTTCGTCTTAGATGCAACTCAAATCTCAGAGAGAGAGAGACAGAGAAGCATAAGCGAGAATAAATATATTAATACTATTTTCGAAGCTCTGGATCCATGTTGATGGAAAGTACACATAATCACATGGCCGGCAACATCACGGATGCAACTACGAAAGTACACACAGTTTTCCCACACACCAGAATACACACACAGGGCAATAATGTGTAATACGAGGGATAAAAGCTCACCGCGTACGTGGACTCTGCGGCCTTTCATCTTCTCCCCACATGTCTACTTTTTGTAACCAGCCTCTTTGTCCTCATGCGTGTAGGCACTCACTGCAAATATCTTTTTTAGACATACAGGCACTTAATGGTCCACGGCAAACTAGGTATTGGATTCTCCGTTTGCCATGTCAATCAATAAGTCAGTAAATTAATCAGTATGCTGCTCGTGCCGGTGTGGGCTCCCAACCAATACTTTCCACTCGCACCATAACCTCTCGGAAAGGTAATGCTAAGGCACTACCACCAACGTTGCATGGCACCATCAGACACGTCATACACCCAATTTTTCTGAGGGGTCACAGTTTCACAAACCCATTAACTATATGCCGATTTAGCCTGTGTCAGGGCAGGAAATGATGATCTTTAGTGATGGCAGACGTTTACAAGTTTTGAAAAGTACTTCACCAATACATTTTTTGTTAATATAAACCACCAAGACATCTAAGATTGCTTTTCTTCAGGGGAGCTGTTTGAGTATTAGTCTCACCTTTAATTGATTTTTGACCAGTTGTAGAAAGTGACATTGACTGGTGCTGCGCTTTGGTTTAAATGAACTATTTTCGAAATGATGCGAGTCGCAGTGCTTTGAAAAAGGACAATGCCAGTCACGTCTTCACAAAGTGAAAATGCACACTCCATGGACACGCCCTATAAGCTGTTTTTAACTGGGAAAAAACTGGTAGGCCAGCAAAACTACTGCTACAACTACTATCGCTAATTTCGAGCCCTGGCCAATGTTCTTAACACTATGGATTTGATTTCAAATGATCGAGGGGGCACAGGCCCCCTCTTTGTGAATGGGCACTACGCCTCTTGGTACCACAACTGCAGCCAGAACCGCTCCATTAGAAATCAGTTTGTTATTCATACACCTGCTGAGCTTACTGTTGTTTATGAGCCTGTCATAGCACACTAAAAACCCTGTCATAGCAGCTCTATTAAAGGCCCAAACCTCCATTTCAATTGCACAAACATGAGCAGCCGGTAGATGTCCACCATTAATCTTTCAAAAGAAAAAATTGAAAAACTGCGTTTTGTCCCAGCAGTCAGCTCCCTCTTCTCTCTGAACAGAGACAAATAAATGAGTTGGGGCTCCATGAAATGTTGGAAAGCTAAAGGGGGCATCCAGAAAACAGCCTGGGCTTCGGTTGATAATTCTTAGGCCAGGCTTGGGGCTCCATGGCACAGAGGACAAAGATGATGGAGGAGCTTCATTAACTTCGTCAGTTAGAAAGAGCAGGGCCTGTCACAGGCGCGGGGTATTATATCATGTTTGCCTTTGACGCTCCAAGTGATGCTGTCTGTATTAAAACCATTCTGTAAAGTCTTGGAGCTGAAGCCTAGTACAGTGATGCATGTTGAATAGTAACTATCTTATTACCAATCATTCTCGGGGTGTGCCATTTAAATTGTAATACTTCATCCAGCTTTGACGCGATCCTATTTCCTTCTAAATGCAGCAGCAGGAAAACGGACCAACTCAATAAATCCCTAAACTGCATCCCAATGCACACATTTCCCCACCTCGGGCGTCAAAGGAGACTCATGAATAATGTCTTCTCACTCCCCACCAACCAGTGTATGGATCATAACCTCTTCAAGATTACACTGCACTGTGCATGCATGGGAAAGCAACACGGTCTCATTTGAAATGGGGGAGGATAAATAGTCCTTTTGCAGCCTCTTTAACATTGCATTTCTAAGCTTGAACGATGCCTGGGAGAAAACACAGTGACCGGCGTGATTTCATAGCACATTACACTATAGATCATTGTTCTTGGAAACGTTGCAGGCAGCTTGAATTGTTGTAGTGGCTCACATAGACGTACATTTGCTTTTCTGGAAATGTATGATGGGAGACAGACCTATTCAATTTCAAACGTCAACCCATTTCTAAAAAAAACAGCCCTCTTTCAAGAGGATGCAACCAAAGAAAGACAGTCGATCAAATCAAGGTATAGAGTTGGCATGTATGCATGTATGGATGTATGTATGAATGGATGGGTGGATGGATGGGTAGGGGATGAGAAACGTTTGCAAGATTAAATTATAGGAGTCGAGTGAAACGTTCTACAGATTGAATGCCCAAGCTTATTTCTGCTATTGGTGCCTCAGTGCCAAGCTGATGATTAGGGGGACATGTTAAAACGATAGTTCACCCATTTCCAATCTTCTGTTTTTCATCAAATACAGATGTTATATTTTAAACATTGTTTCTTCAATCAATTTTGCAATCAACTAATCAACTAAGACCCGAATTTGTCCACTACAACAAACCTTGTTCACAAGTATTGTTAAAATGAACTCTTGAAGGGATACTTTTACTTTTTTATACTGCTCTATGTCAGCTGGGATAGGCTCCAGTCCCCCACGACCCTGCATAGGATAAGCAGTATTGCTAATGGACGGATATATATATATACATTACAAAAGTATCCCTTTAAGAATTGTCACACAGTGTAGGGCTGACTTCTGATCTGTCTAGCCTGGGCAACCGTTTCAGCCATTCAATTGTCTAGTTGACTACAGAATTCAGTCAGAACTCAATATACACAGCAATTAACCCTGGTATAATGAATTGTATTATAAGCTCTGTAAACCTGGCACCTAATGCCAATATAAGGAGAATTTATTTCCCCTTGTCAAATCGTTTATTTTTCCCATTGTCTCAACATTCGAATGATAGCACATGTCCTGATATTTCCTTCTAATGCTGTAAGGGAGTGAAGTAAGGGCAGCTAATTCATTCAGTGTTCTCCCTCTCTCTCTCTCTCTCTCTCTCTCTCTCTCTTTCTCTCTCTCTCTCTCTATATATATATATATCGCTCGGTACCTTTGTAGTCATCCCGGTGGCTTTTCTTAATGGGACCACTAATTAATCTAATTTCACGGCAAAGTAACTCTGCATTGAGAGGACTGCCTGCCAGGTCGCCTATACACGCTCATCATAATTCCCTGGCAGTCATCTGTTGTGACAGATGTGACATTTCACCGTTTTTTATATTGTTTTGTGCTGCAGCAGTTCCTTAGTTTAGGCCGGTATGGTTGGGAGGGGGTGTCTGTGGAGCACGGGCACAGGGAAGCTCAGATGCACCTGTCAAAAGGACTGACAGGTGACCTTTGATGTGTTGTCACAAGGCCAACGGGGCCACTCGGCGGGGAGTCAGAGAATGAGGGGAGTTTTGCAGGGTCAGGGTCACGGATGTCTGCAGCGGTATGCCATGTGCCGGAGTGGCTGATTAGGGTGTCAATCAGCGGTCAGCATAAGCCAATTAGAGGTCACTCCCTAACCGGACCGGACAAGCAGCGACCAGCCTCTGAATCCAATCAGAGCATCCCCGGGTGTTAGTGCAGTCATTTGTCAAAACAGTGAGGTAAACACAAAGGTCAACGATGTTCGACTGTGATGTGCTCTGGCTGCAATTTGTCTCATTCTTTCATTTGACCGTCGGTAAATTGAGATAAGTAGATGTTGTGAGATGAGTGTGTACGAGAGGCTGCACAGAGTAGATGTGGGTACATAACGCATGTCTAAATCAACAACACGTTGGCCTCCCGCATATTCCTGATGTGACAAGTTGCATGCGCTATTAAGTTGTTTACCAATTGACATACCAACAAACAGCCAGTGGAAACACATTGCCAGAGGTAAATATGGGTCCATGCCTAACTTGGGACAGGTGTGTGTCTCTGCCTCGGTTGCTTCCAGAGTCGTCACTGAAGGAGAACGTACTAATCAAAGGTGGCCGTCCGACTTTAGCAGGACCAGTGTCAGGCTGCGGGGTCCATTCGGCTGGCTGCTCCCTCCGTTGGCTACATGGGGGAGGCTGATACAGCCAGAGACCCTGCAGCATAGTAACACCTCAATCAAGGCCTTGCTCAGGGAAATCAGTGGCTAATTAGGTGGCACACACCGTAGGCCGACTCGCACTCGCATTATACAGTTGGCTGCTGTGTCGTCCGCTCAAGAGGGCGTACGCCGGGAAATCATCTCAAAGCTCAACTCAATACTGCGTGTGAATCCTCGCGGTGCCCGGGTGATCATGGCTACCTGACACCGTCCGATAGAAACGCTTAGTGGTGCCCATACGAGAAACCTCTCAAGGCCCTCAGGGACAAGGCCCCATCTAAAGGATGTCCCTGAGCCATGTAGATGGACTATGAGCCCGATTGGCTGGTTTTTGGTTGAGGGCCGAGCCAATCCGCTGCTGCTCCATGCCTCACACAGGTTTGTTCCAATGTGATCCACTTCCAAATAACCTATGAACTTTTGGTGCTGCTCCTCCTTCCGTTCCATGGCACGACGAGTCCCGGACGGTTTCTGCCGGCACATTTCCATTGATTCGTCTCCCCTGGCAGTCCTCTCTGAGGGAATGTGGATGGACTGACTGAAACAGAGATGAATGCTGGAGGAGTGTGGCGGGGGAACGATGAGTAAAGGGATGTCTGTTTCTCCTCTAATGCTCTTTTTCATCTGCGTCAGTGCCTTCACTTACATTTATCCAATTCATCTGAAAGCGAACACCCGGTTGTTTTTCTACCTTATTTTTTTCGGAATTCAGACTTCTCAGCGCCGAGCTTGCCTGTTATGAATAATATTATTTGTTTAGTTGTTCTGTTTAGAATTACTTTATTGGAACAACTCCAAGTCCATATTAAGTTTGTTTTGTATTTTTTAGATGCACAGTTGTAATGGTCATCAGGCAGACAGACGTGCCCACAGCATCGATAAACTCCTGGAGACGTGTCCTGTGCTGCGTCTCAATGCCCCTGCTACCATACAGTTAGTCACAAAAAGATGATAATTTCCCGATAAAAAACCATGGCAAATACAGTGTGCCAAGACGCGTGCAACATTAAATAATTTGCAAGTGCAGCTGAAGTACCTACTTAAAGAAAAAAAGGAGAAGCATGCGATTTGAGACGCTGCGTTAGTGACGCCAGGTTGTTTGTAACCTGTCTGCAATCTGTGAAATTGGTTGGAATTGCCTTCTAATTTATGAATATGGAAATTTCACATGAATGGTGTGTGTGCTGCTGCAAAACGTAGTTTATAGAGGAGTGAGGGATGAGGCTTTTGGTGTTTGTCCTGTCGCGGTAGAATTAAAGCTGTTGACAGACAAGATTTGGCCACTTGTATAATAAAACAGGAAGGCTCAAGAGATTACTTTCAGTCAGTGCCTGCTCTTTGTAGTCTACGATTAACGTTGAAATTGCATCCGCCATGTCGGAAAAAAATAGAAAAAAAGATGAGGGAATAAATAAATATGGGAATGAGTCAATAAATGGAATGCGTTCTACATTCAAAATAGAGAGAGATGTGTAAAACTGGGTATTACCTCTAGGCCCGTTGAGCCTGGCCGCTGCTGTGTCAAAGCCCATCACGTCGACACTGCTTTGCAGAGGAAACTATTCCGGGTTTTCCTGTGGTTAATAGTAGACTGGCCAGAACTGTACCTGCCAACCGCAACGCTCTCTAGCAGATCAGACAAAATGATGCGAGCAGCCCAGCGAGCGACGTGTTGCCCTACACGGAGCATCACGGGCGGATCACGACAACGGAGACGCGAGTGTCAAAATAGAACCCCTAGAATCTGCTCACAGGACAGCGGGCAATGAACTCACCCGAACATTGGTGGAAGTAAAACACGTCAACCCTGAATGGAAGTGGAGGCGCACGTTTGAGATGTTTGGACGTTAAAAGAACAATTAGAAATCACGTAACATGTATTGCATATAATTTGGCTGTGCAGTCAACATTATACAAGGTAGGTATCACACCTTTAATGGGCTGCAGGTATGTGGGTGTTCAGTCCAACTAGAAGGGCAAGGACCGGCTTCTTAGGCTTAGAGAAATCCTGCCATGGATACGAGATACCATGGCTTAGAGTTCTCTTCTCCGTTTTCCATTGGAACAAAACATTATGACCTTGGGTGCTTTTTAGTCGTCTCTGTGAGAGAAACACTGATGTAGACACAGATAAGAACAGGGTATTATCGTGATGAAAGGGAATGGACAAGTGTTTGAAACTCACTCCCCACTGAATGACTGGTGGCTTTCCTGGTCTCTTCTTGAATCTTAACTTCAGACGTGCAAAAAATAACGAGCCCCTATAATGCTAGATGTAAGTATTTGAAAAGTGTGCGGCGTCTACACATCTAGACCAAAATGTTTCGGTCTAGACCAAACAGCAAGTACACACGCTCTGTGTTTGCAGTGGCACACCCATTACTAATCACAGTGAAATAATAGCTGAGGTATGTGGGTATTTTGGAAGAGGACAGGCTGACCTCAATGAGATTGAAAAATGAAATCCATTTATTTTCCACGTATTCCTTCAAGTCTTGGGACTACTTAACGGTTGGTGTGTGTTGTGGCTGTTTGTTGTGCTGTGTGTTTTGGCGCTGGTGTTTTGTTCGTACCACATTCGATTTCTTTGTGGAGGTAGAAGCCGCGGGCTGCCGTACTCCTACGGATCTGTGACGGTGCTGTGGTCTGTATTCCGCTCACTCCGCTTGAATTTCCCATGTGCGGAGGGTGGTGATGCAGGCATGTCACTATGGGAGGAATGAATGGATGTTGCAGGGGCCTTGGCTCTCTCTGCTGGTTTGCTTTGTTGTGTTTGATTGAGGTGTATTCAGTGTAGGATTGGGCACTCAGAAACCATCCAAAACAACTTTCATTCATCCAGTCACCAATTCACATTCATTCTGTCAGTCAGTCAGTCGATCATGTATGCATATGGTTCATAAAAAGAACATAGGGTTCTGCAGTGCTAGTGTGATGAATAGCATGCAATCATACAGTATATATATATACATATATATATATATATATATACATATATTCTAGCCTAGTGATGGGTCATTCGGAAACCAACGGCTCTTTTTGAATGGTTCTTTTAAGTGAATGTAGGAAACAGCATCCTGTCAAGTGGCAAGCTTTGAACAGATGTAGTGACTGACATGCCAACAACCAATCAAATGTATTGTATAAGCCCAACCAACTTGCCAGTTTTACACACGCCAATAAAATAACTCTTTCAACTAAGTATAGAATTTGTCCATATTTCCATGAAAAATACCTTTTCCATTTGTAAAAAAAAGAAGGTAAAATCCATCGATTAGCCATACCAGCTGACACAAGGTTGTTAGGTACACTCTGAACACATCAGTGGCTATCCCCTGCTCATAACTTCAAGGCGCATGAATGTGGACTGAGGCAGCTGATCACTTGAAAGCCGCAGACGCTGTTGTTGTTTTTTTTTACCACCATTGCATAAAGTTAAGCAATAACAACACTTTGTTGTCACACTGTATATAATATTGGCCACAAACTGTTATGAAGGATCATGAAAACACATTAAAGATTCAACATTTAAGATTTTGTAAACCATTAAAGATTTAGTGGAAGATGGTGTAGCCAGTTTGGTGAAAAATTTAGGATAGGCAATTTCCCAATGTGAGCGGAATCTATTATTTTACTGCTTTTTCCTTTCAAATTGTACAAGAGCATTGCCTTATGGAGATGTCTTCTCTGTCACCGACGTGATTTACCGGTCATCAAGAACAATGAGCCTATTGAGTTGAATTTCAAAAGACAGATTCAGAAAAAAGACACTCTTGGAGTTGCGTTTCTTTCTTCAGGTCATCTCACTAATGATACGAAGCATCTCCATCAATCTTGAAGGATTAGGGTGAGTTGGTATTGACATTGACATTTTCTTTGGAAAAATATGGGGGAATACTGCATATTTTGTTTTATATATTTTTCGGGGCTGATTCTGTGACATGGTCTCAAGGGGAAACACATGTAGGAATGATGTCTGACATCAAAATAGGTTCACCTTTCTATTTGTAAGGAACGCCACTTCTTGCCCTGACAGCATTAACCATCTCGGATACAAGGGACGATATCAGAAAGATTCTGAACAGGAGCAATCATAATTATCGCAGCCCGTCTCAGCAGACTCAATATGCATGTAACTAAGATGTCTGCACTAGCTTGTCAATTAGTTCCCTGTACCACCTCAGGGTTGGAGCTTGAGGACTTTACTTTTCCGTCAATCAATGAAAAGTGGGAGGGTAGTGATGCTATTTGCACGCTAAAGAGAAACCCAACAGGGAAGGAAAATGACATGCCTATTGGCGTGTATTACACAGCCTAAATCATGATCAATACGAAAGACCAATAGCCGTGACCCTTGAAGTGTTGTTGTGACAACAGCTCCTAGCGTTGGTGTTTTCACTTAAGTGCGGCATCGAGACCTGTGTTCTGGATTTTTCTGTGGACTTACAAAGGCTGCCCCTGGCAGAAAGGAAACCAAGGCTGTGGGTTAATAGCAGCATCATGATGCTTTAAAGAAATGGAACGTATAAAGCCTTCCATCCAGGGGGAAAACGAGAGAGGATGCAAACAAGAGTTTGAAGCATTTTTTTTTAAATGTGCTGTAATATGGAACACCTGGGCATTTTTGTCACATCACACATCATTAGCACTGTGTGTGGAGACCTGCATCTGTTTGCACCTCTTTCATGAACCCTGGAGAATTTAACTGATTTATCTTTTCGAAGATCACTTTTGAAACACTAACTCTGCTTAAAATGATGCATTCAGCAATAACATCATTGACAGTTTGAGACAGCAGGGAGATAACACACAGTATTGACCATGTGTACACGTTTACTTGTTCACTCTATACTCTATGTAGAGGGGACTTTGACGTCACTGGTGAATGATTTCCCATATGCTTAGGAACAGACCGTGCCTGATTGAAACATTGCTATTTAAATATATGGAGCCTACAATTTATTCAAGAAAAATAGCCCTTCAGACAACATTTGGGTTATGCATGTTAGTAATAATCATTTCATTGCAAACTTTCCATTATCAATCTAAATTGTTTCACAAAAAACATATTTGTTGAGCCTTTAACCCTGATTCACACAACATCATGACAGACATTTGATTTTCTTCAAATCCCATGGTCCCTTATGTACCATAGTTCTACATCCATAAACATTTCCTGAAGAGAGCAGATAATTGTTTGTGAATTTTAACCGAATGGCATAAAATAGCATCAAGGTAAAGCTGACCAGACAGAGATTGCACCATTGCTAAGCAACACAATGCCCTACTAATTAGCTTCGACATCTAGCTCATTAGGCTACATCCTCCAATGGGGCGATATTCTGCCATCAACATCTCACCTCTGAGCACATGGCTGAATAAAAACCCTCACCTGACCAACAAGGGGGTTTGGTTAAGATGACAAAACTAAGAATCAACATCATTGTCAATCTTGGAAATTAGGTATAATATCCACGCAAACATCAGTCAGTCTTAGGCACTTTAATGGATAAAATATGTATGGATGGAGATTGTACTACGGTGTTGTACTACAGTATTGCTTTGATGATCCGTGAATGGGAGTCATACTCTTTAAACACATCGAAGGTCAAAGTAAAAGAACAGGGTTAGCCTATCTCTGGGGTTATTCATCCCTTAATGTCTATTCCAAAATAAATTCCGCCCCTGCCCTCTTTGAAGCCAGTGAGTATTGCATTAATTTATGGTGGTTGTTAAACTGCCCCTAGATTATCAAATACATTGTGGAACTGAAAGAGGGTGTTTCAATATAACTAGACTGTTCCTTCATGAAACAAAAAACTCGCTCAAAAGATGACTAAAAAAAGACCAAAGCAAAGGCTAGCCTTTGGCCCTGTAGCAACGTCGACCGCCTGGTCCACGTTCACCACAGACAGATTCCCCCGCAGGTAGGGGAAATGGACGGGCTGAGTTCCATTGACCATTTTTTTACTTTTTTTTTTAGGTAGGGGGTTGGGGGGCTCTGAAATATAACAGATGTAAGAGGATTAGCAAAGCAGCCTAACGTGAGAAAACCCACTGTATTCATTTGTTGTCTGTGCTCTCTGCCATTTTGGTTCCTGGCTCGATCTCCAGAGCCAACTCCGTCTCTGTCTCTGTAGAGCTTGCGACTGTGGTGTTACAAACTGAAAATGGCCTGCCTGGCTCCCATGGCCTGAACCGTGTCCGTGTTGGGTGGTGACCTAATTCAGCCCTAATTCCCTGATGTCCCCCCTCACTGTAATTTGTTTGGAAATCCGTTTTCACCTTGACCCATTTCAAACCCAGCTGCATTTTGACTAAGGGTCCTCAGTTGCTAAAGCGTATAGGTTTAAAAGACTTGTATACATTGAGTTTATGTTATATTATAATTTAACCAAGGGGGCGGCACGGTGGCGCAGTGGTTAGCACTGTTGCCTCACAGTAAGAAGGTCCTGAGTTCGAATCCCACCTGAGGGCCTTTCTGTGTGGAGTTTGCATGTT
>JAVQJS010079062.1:0-12592 GCA_036024795.1 Galaxias rostratus
CGGAGTACCCGGAGGAAACCCACGCTAAAACGGGGAGTACATGCAAACTCCACACAGAAAGGCCCTCAGGTGGGAATCGAACCCAGGACCTTCTTATTGTGAGGCAACAGTGCTAACCATTGTGCCACCGTGCCGCCCTATATATCTATATACATATATGTATACTCATTTGTAATGAGAACTGAAATTGGTCAAATTAGAAAGAAAGAATATCTGCATAATGGAGTGTTTTCACATCAATTGTATATTGCATCTGGAAAGTATTTATAAACCTTCCCTACATTTTATTGTGTTACAGCCCAAGTCCAAAATGAACAAAAGAGATCTGCAGCATTGAAGGTCCCAATGAGCACAGTGGTCTCCATCAATAGCCAACCTTTGCAAATGTTTGGAACCACCAGGACTCTTCCTGGAGCTGGCCCCCCAGCCAAACTGACCAAAGGGATGAGAAGGGCCTTGTTCAGGGAGGTGATTTAAAACCCAATGGTCGCTCTTCCAGTGTTCCTCTTTGAAGATGGGAGAACTTTCTAGAAGGACAACCATCTCTGCAGCACTGCACCAAATCAGGCCTGTATTGTAGTGTGGCCAGACTAAAGCCACTCTTTAGTAAAAGGCACATAACATCCTGCATTGAGTTTGCCAAAAATCTCAAGTCTGATGAAACCAAGATTGAACTTTTTGCCCTGAATGCCAAGTGTCATGCTTGGAGGAAACAAGGCACTGCTCATCACTTGACCAACACCATCCCTACAGTAAACCATGGTGATAGCAACATTGTATGTGGGGGTGTTTTTTAGCAGCAGGAACTGGAAGACTGGTCATAGTAGAGGGAAAGATGAATGCAGCAATGTACAGAGACAGCTTGGATGAAAACCTGTTCCAGGGCACTCTTGACCTCAGACTGGGGTGACGGTTCATCCTTCAGCAGGAAAATTACTCTTAGCACACAGCCAAGATGACAAAAGAGTAGCTTCGGGAGACTAGAACCCAGACTTTAACCCGATTGAATATCTTTGGAGAAATCTGAAAAAAGCTGTGCATCGACGCTCCCCATCCAATCCGGGGAAGTTTGAGACAATCTGCAAAGACGAACGGGAGAAACTGTCCCCAAATAGGTGTGCCAAGCTTGCTGCATTGTACTCAAGAAAAGTGTAAAAAAATACAAAACAAGTCAATTGTTTTCACTTTGTCATTGTGTGGTATTATGTCTAGAAGGTTGAGATATTTTTTCATGTAATCCATATTGGAATTCGTCTGTAACATGATAAAATGTGGAAAAATTGTATTCAAGTATGTTATAAATTATGAATTCCATGAAATACCATGAAGCTTTTGTTACACGTAATTATTTTTCAAAGATTCAGTTTTGAATACTATTAGACATTCATTGAGGTCAAAAGAATGCATTCATACATAGATTTTTGGGGATTTGCCATTAACGAGATACTCAATAGTGCTCTTCCACAGCATGACGTCCCACTGAACACTGAAAGCCATCTCAATCTTGTCTGAGTCTTGGACCAAAGTAGAATGTCCTCATTCATTATCATAAACGTTTGGTGATCCAAGAAAACAGTGCAGCAGTTGTAGAAGCAAAGGAGGTAACAAATGTAAGAAAATAAATTAGATAAAGCATGATCAAAACTGTGTTGAAATTGCTCTCTGTACACTACTTTTACAATTTCTATGAAATGGAAATGGACATAATTTAAAGAAAATTGGTTTTACGGACAAAACCTTATTAAGAATATTTTGTTACACTCTTGTTGGACACACATGGGCCTATGGTTCATATTATGTCCAACATAGGCAAGAAACTAATATCATCCAGGTATATACTTAGGTTACCATTGCATTTAAAATTGTTCAGTCATATAAACAAACGTAGCAAAATATGATACTTTTTAAAGGGCAAAACAAGCAAGCCTAAACAGATATTAAAACAATTAGGAAGTGAATATAAGAAGAACAAATTACTAACCTATATGATTAATTGTTTTCTCTGTTTCATGAATGGCAAACCTCAAAGATCTAATAGTTAACAGTGCAATTGTAGGTGCCCTACACGTATATGATATTCAATCTATAAAGAAATCAAAATGGTAGCAAAAGAGCAGCTATAACAAAATATTGCTTTGCCTTAACTCCAGCTATGTGATTTAAGTCTAGAACAATATGATGGTTCTGTAACGTAACATCATTTCAAGGAGGTTTCTAATTTGGTTATTGGTCCAAGGACACGTCTAAATGGCTAAAACACAACACTGAAGCATTTTCCAAAATTGTATTTAGAGATATGTCTGGAAAATCAGCAAATACTGGCTGGAGTGCTACCTCTGGCATTCAGTTTATGACTGACAAGCCATTTGTTACCAATTCCATACCTTCACACACATAAAAACACATAAACGCACACAGATAAAGACACATGGCTTCCAGTGTGTTTAAGACATTTTTCAATTGTTGGTCTCACAATTCTGTCCCAAGTTATAAACTACCACAAGGAGCATATGGGAACATATTACAATGATAAACTAAGGAATTGCCAATCGAGATAATTTAAGTTATGTTGTACTAATATATTATAAAATTGAAAATGTACTATAGAGGAACCCATTGTATTACATCATTATTTAAAGATAAAAGAAAAAAGAGACAAGCGCAATCACTGAATCATCATGATCAACCAAATTAACAGTCAATACAACACAAAAAACAAAACAACACAAAAAACTTGCAGAGATACATGCAATCAAGAATAACAATCAAACAACAAATCAAACTGTCCAAAAACATGCAGGCTGATTGGTGACTCTAAATTGTCCGTAGGTGTGAATGTGTGAGTTGCTGTCTGTCTCTTTGTGTTGGCCCTGCTTTGGACTGGCGACTTGTATTGCTTTATTTTTATTTACTCTTACTTTGTACTGAGTGAGTGTTTTGAAAAGCGCTTTATAAATATAATGTATTATTATTATTATTAAGAAAAAGGGTTGAGCAGAATACTGTCAGAATCACCTAAGCAATAATGAAGGTAGCTTTTGTTATTTGTAATTTTTTCAGAGATTACATTTTTAACACTATTAAATGTAACTAAACATTAATTGAGGTCATCATGGTTGCAATTCTTAAACATATTCAATCTTTTCAGTGTGACGTTGTGATAAAGAAGGAATTGTCGATTTTACACGGTAAAATATCCAACTATGCTATTTGATGACTAGAACTTTGACAATGTTGAGGAACACTGTATGATATGATCCCTGCAGTTTAATCCTCTTCACGCTAAATTTAATAAAACAACCAGTACATTTTATGGCCATGTCCCCCTTGTGGTGTGTTCTGTTCCATGTATCTTAACAGTCTATGGTTATCCACACTGCTCTTATATAACAACAAAACAGAAAAGTTGTCCAGTGTGACCAGCCTGTCCCCTCAAGTGACCACAGTGACATAAGAACAGACACACACACACACACACACACACACGCACACACACGCACACACACCCACACACACACACACACACACACACACACACACACACACACACACACACACACACACACAAAGCAAGCAGAACCAGCGATCATGCCCAGTGTTTTTCAGGGGGAGGAGGGGTTTTAGGGAACAAGCCAATACAACATCTGGATGCTCATGCTGGGTTTCCCCTAGTGAAGGGGACACCTCAAGATAGTAGAGGGCAGGCCTTAAGCCTCTTCCTGCCCAAAGTGTTCCAGCTGGGTCCAATGAAAGACAACATAGAGTAACAACGTTTCTCTGTAAACACAGTCTCGATCTTAGAAACGAAGCTTTGATTTTCGGATATTTCAGTTTGAATTTCAAGAAGGACTCCAATCATATTATCAGAAAACACTGTGAACTATTCAAGGGTGTGGTAAAGGGTAAGGCTGCAACCTTACTGTAAACATAAAAAGCGAAGTCATTTTGATTCCTTTATAATCACAGACACAGTACTCACAGTTGTATAATGAATGTTTCAATAAAGGTCTAGCAGTTTGCAAATAGCGTTTGAGAAAAAAAAATTGTTGAACAATTTAAAGCTCTTTGCAACCTCAAAAACCCCAACAGTAATGCTGACCTTTACATAACCATGTTGTGGTACAACAGTTACTAAGGCCAAAAAAGACGTAAAAATGTCAAACAGATGCGTGATTTTTAACACAAGAAATAAAGTCTAAGAAATGTGTTTGTTTTATTTATTGCAACACCAATTAGTAACTTATTTTTTTACAGGAGTCTACCCCAAACAGATTTACCTGCTATGGTTACAACCACATGGTACCCTGACAGAGAAGAAGAGACTCTTTCTGTGCTGAAAAAAAGGGATTCATGACGTGTTGCTGAGCATACAGATGCACAAGAGTGCTGTTAAAACATTCCTTTAGGTGGTGGCTGAACCAGTAAATCTCAAATTGATGGATGGAAATGCACTTCTCCAAATGGTCCGAGCTGTCCTTTGGTTCTGCAGGAGTAACTAACTCCATCCAGAGGGCGCTATTATGCTGTCTATACCAGTGTCCAACTATCATGGGATATCACTGACCCAGGCTGCTCCTCCTGAGAAAAGGACTACAGGGAGAGAAAGAGGCTACTTTGGCGCAATGGATTGTTCTTAGAGTTAGGATAAGACCCAAACGTTTTTTAATTTATGGTATGCTTTTTTGCATGGCGAATACTTCATACATTGATACATTTTGACTGCCTAAAACCTTTAGAATGAACCTGTGAGAATATTTTTCTGTTTTTGCTAAATAATTAATCAGATTGTTGCATGATCAAATATTATTAAGAAACAGTTAACCCACGATAAAAGTCACCAACGGAACTAAAGATATTCTTGGTGTCACATTTTCTGTATATTGGCATATCATGATTTTGCTTAAAGGAACACAAAGGGCAAATCCTAACATTACAAGACATAAATCAGAATGTTCTTGCAAAAGTGATGTTTTTTGTTGAAAAAAACTAAACATGTATTTTACGTAATTCTCATCAGGCTCCAAAATAATAGCAGTTACCACATAGATTTAGATCTATTTTTTTTAATAATTTCAAAGATTGAAAAAATCCTCCTGTACTCATTCCTATATTCACCACCATTGAGCCCCTCCTCAAAACGTTAAGCTGACCCAAGGTTTTGGCTGAGCACCAGTTGCTAGGAAACGCCTCCTCCCTGTGGATGTCTGGAGGATGTCTAGGCTGTAACATAACAAGATAAGCACTATGAGTGTATTTGTGCACTCTGTTGGTGAATGTATGTATGTGTGTGTGTGTGTGTGTGTGTGTGTGTGTATGTGTGTGTGTGTGTGTGTGTGTGTGTGTGTGTGTGTGAGGGTGCGTGTCTGTTTCTGTTCCCATTCATGCCATTCAGAATTCCCAAGTAATGTGAGTGCTAGACATTGAATGACCTTATGATGGCCATTGTAACACAGGGAAAAGTTAATACATAAACAAAGAATGAGATGACTCAGGCCTGGCTACATTCTACACAATTTAGTAAGGAAACAGACTAGGCTATGTTGTATAAACTTTTTATCTTTATGGTTTATAAGTCTTCCTTGTAAATGGCAATAAACACCGGCTACATTAGTTTACATGAGCATATGCATGGTCTGTGGGAAAGGATGTAGTGGTGGGTGGACTATATAAGATAATACTTTTATATTTTGTATTTCATGTCCCAACTCAAACCATTATGATTTCACAAACTATATGTTTCTACACAGTTTTAGGCCTTCTAGCATCATGTTGCCATGCTTTTTCTAAATTTGATTCCATTGTTCCAGCGGTGGGAGATATGATAGTGACAATATCCATTCTGGAAGCGGTTTGGAAGGTTGTAATATATGTTTAGATTTGAGTTTCCATTGTGTCCACTGTAAATAATGGCTAGGTGCTTGATTACATTTGAATAGTCTATGATTATACCAATGACATAAACAACCGTGCAACATGAACACTAAAAGTAAAAACCTTCACTTGTCAAGAGCTTAGTCTATTTAGTGAAATCACTAAATCACAAACAGGTCACCTCAGCTCAAGTGGGAGCATGGTGGTGCAGTGGTTAGCACTGTTGCCACACAGCACAAAGTTTCTGGGTTTGATTCTGCCTGTGGAGTGGGAGCTTTCAATTTAGAGTTTGCATTGTGTCTGCGTGGGCTGTCTCCAGGTGCTCAGGCTTCCTCCCACAGTTCAGGAGAGAATTGGGGACTCTAAATTGTCCGTTGGTGTGAGTTGTTGTCTGTCCCTATGTGTCAGACCTGTGATTAACTGACAACCTGTCCAGGGTGTATTCCACATCTTGCCCCATCTCAGCTGGTGTTGATAACCCTATATCCTGAAATGCATTTTGAAATGGATTAGCACAGTACTTGCACAAACGGTGATGCTGTAAAATAACACGTGTCTTGCACCACTATCTTTGCGCCACTAGTTTCAAACAGTAAGGTCAACTGGCTGCCACATCATCTGGTCCGAGGTCAATAATCGAGCTGTTAGATTAAGAGCTGTTGGTGTCTGATTGCTCTTTACATCTTGTCTGATGTATCTGATGGACAAGTCCTTTACATGTCCTGTTGTAAAGACTGTGGTAATATTTTACCACGTAGATGCAGATGTAGACGCACAAAGGAAAGACTAGCAATGATTAATACATAGTTTTGGACACCATCCTTTGATGTGTACTGGTGATTTTATTAATAATGCAGCTTTTGCACAAATCTGAACTGGGTTGGCTACTACCACTGTTAGCCAGATTGTTTGTGTTGTTTTATTTGTATTGAAATCCTTCTATGATCTTTCTGTACTGTGTTGTGTCTGACAGCATGACTTGTTTACGTAGCCTGCAATTTAGTCACGTTTGGCCAATAAAAAGAAAGGTGATATTGACTCAACAGCCTCAATGACACATCAATAAACATGCAGTGCTAAGGTCTCCCGTTGAGATATTGACATGTATCTTGGCTTCTGTACCTATCTTCGACTCTCCATACCAAACCTTGACTGTCCCCAAGCACCTGGCGTTTTCAGTGGGTAAGTTTTAAGGCTGCAAAAGCTGTCCTGTGAATATAAAGCTTCGCCCAAGCCTGACGGACGAAATGGCTCAGATTTACCCTGGACCAATTACGATATGCTTAGCACCAATCTCGTTTTATTATCACAGTACTTTCCTAAACGTAGCTAACTTCTTTGTTACAGACTGTCTTTGTTAATCCATATTCATATTCATATTTTTGATGAGGAGACTGGGAACCACAGCCAATGGCCCATGGTATACATCCACATGATGCAGATCAATGGATGCTTGCCCAGTATAAAACAAGCAGGAAGAATCATGCAACTCTCAATGCATCATGGCTCCGTTCATCTCTTTGGCCTCAGCTGGAACGAGAGCAGTATGGCTGGTTGACTCTAGGGAGCAAAGATCATTTGAAGCTGCAAGAGTCAGTATTTTGCTTAGGATTCTTCATTTGATGGAATACTGACTTGCAGCTTTGCCCTGGGAGTATTTTGGTTTGAAAATGGGCAATATAGTAATTGGAAAGCAAAGTTTTAACCTTTTATTTAAATTGAATAATCCCTCTTTAATGTTGTTAGTTTATTTCTGTTACAAAATGGATCAGTTAGCTTTTCATTAACACTGTACAGAATGTACTTCTGACAGAAAGAACACTAATACTAACTAAATTATTTGCGGGAACATCAATGCAAAGCCTTTTGACTTGGTAACAATGGGGCTCTTATATGAGAAAGACAGATGTGTATGACGCTCTACTGCTTTCCCACATGACATGCTGCTGCTGTATGTTTTTCACACTTTTTAAATACATTTCTTAATTTCAGTTAATTTCCTCTAGCAGCCAACCAATCACAAAGAGGGTAGCCAGTGAAGGGGTGGTGGTGAGCAAGATAATGGAGATGTTCCACTGCAGTTGGACAAGGCACTAATCAAAAGGTTCTATTTCTGTTTGTGGGTGTTAATGTTTAGACGTGTTTCTGTGTGCAATTGAAGAAACAGAAGAGTATGTTTGCAAGTGAAATAGGGTATGGTTTGTGCATTATAACATTCTTGCTAAAGGGGCCTTGATTCAAACACACACACACACAAACACACACACACACACAGACACACACACACATGCACACAAACACACACACACTTATGCCATCTCCTCAGCACAAGCTGTTCAAAGTGTTGTCTTCTCTCATGTTGCATGTTTCACATCACTTTAGTTATACTCTGCTAGCATCAGCTTCAATCCAACCAAATCAGATTCCCTCCCCGGTGGCTGTCATTTTCGCCCTAATAATGGTCTGCATTTGAATTACCCTGCCCATTGGAATGACACTGAGGTATGACGACTGTTTCTTTAAGCAACGGTGGGATGCTGCTGAGTTGTCAAGACTGTCTAATAGAATATCTGTCAGACACTTGGCAAACTGTGCTCTATAATGTCTGGACATGCACGTACACACACACTCACACTCACTAACTGGGCCAAATCAGAAATCAAATGATGACGGAGGAAGTTTAGAGAGCATGGCATAGCTCATGTTATAAATTTCATTAAAATATTTAAGAAATGGCATTTAGGCAGTTTGACAGCCATAATACCTGACGATGGTAAGGTATATAAAGGTATTATGAGCTTTATGTACAAAATCATTAGCAGAAAGTGGTGGGTACCACCAATATGTGTGCAGGGGCTACAGTGTCATAGATGATACTCTCATTTAAAGAGAATAACAGTTCACACAAAAAGAGATGGAAACCGCCAATGATTAAGTACAATTGTATTGACTTTTTTGATCGAGAAGAAGTCTGTACACAGGGAAATAACTACGATCAGAGAAGTCTAAAAACATAGTAAGTTCTGATTTGTTGATGAGATGGAAATTAATGTATCGAAATAAATCATTCCGTTGGTAAAAGGGGGATCACATGTATTGCCTTCCTGTATTGAAAAGACACGTCTGCGTACAGGAAGACAAATGCATATCTGCTATGTCACACTGGCCTTCAGTGTCAAGGATAGTCACATGCGATCTCTTTGGTGGCCTGGCTTTCTCTCTGACCTTTCCCCCACATTGGAACAACAGCTTAGACCTCATAATTTCCGAGGACGCCCCAATTTGCACTCACAATGGTCAATGTGAAGCTATCTGGAAGGTATTAAATACCATGTTATTGAAAGGCCACCATGATTATGTCAAAACAAAGCCAATTATCATCTGAGAAAACATTTCTTGATTACAAATGTGCTTGAATTCATTTTCTATGTACTGTATGTAGTGAGTCACTGTTTGAGCGGAGCATTAATTTCATGCTTGAGAGGTCATGCTAATTAGCCTTTCCGTTTCACTCCGAACTTTGCCCGTCTATAGAAGACTTAATCAGCCTCTCTGTGTGTTATTTATACATCCGCAGAGAAGGCTAAATATAGCACTGATGCTGCAGTGGGATGAGCCTTTAACTCCTCTGGAGAAGATTGAAGTTCCTTGACAGAGAATCCATGGAATACACTTTATTTGCAGTACACTGATACATTGATATGATATTTAAACAAAGACTGTGACTCAGTGAAACATTTTGCAGACAAAGCATTACATTCCAGTTGGACCTTGTCCAAAGCACGAGCCCTAACCATGAGCTCGGGTTTGGTCCCCTCATTCGCCTTATGCAACCCTGTGTCTAGTCCTAACCCCACAATATCTCAACACAGACTCACCGTGTTCTGATGGTTCCCAAATTTGAAAGACCCTTTGTTTATGGTGCCTCTTAAAAATGTACATACTTTGCCATTTGCTCTTTCTACAGGTCTAAAATGGGAGCATTCTGCACTGTTTTGGGATGCCTTTTGCATGCAGAGTGGCATTGAGATAGCATCTATGTTTGGTGGTTTCTTGTGTGTGTGTGTTTTTACCAGGTTCTAGACACACTCCTCTGACCTCCCTTCTTTGCACTATCCCTAAGGCCACGCCCAGACACCCTACGGAGGAAACACATTTCAGCTGCTTGTACTTGCAACCTTATTCTTTAGGTCAAAACCCAACGTTTGTGACCATAGGTGAGGGTCGGAATTTAGACGGACTGGTAAATCGCGAGCATAGCCTTTAGCACAGCTCTTTCACCACAACGGTCCGGTACAATGCCCTCATTTCTGCTGAAGCATTTTTGCTTCACTTGTGACCAAGATCCCGAGATATTTGAACTCCCTCGCTTGTGGCAACATCTCACTCCCAACACAGGGAGAGCCCTCCAGCATTTTCCGGCAGAGAACCTAGGCCTCAGACTTAGGGGTGCTGACTCTCATCCCGACCGCTTCACACTCAGCTGCAAACGGCTTCAGTGCATGCTGAAGGTCACAGTCTGAAGAAGCCAACAACTGCATCAACTGCAAGGGACAGAGTAGCAATTCCAAGGTCTCCAAACTGGACATACTCCTCCCCCCAGCTACGCCTTGAGTTTCCATCCATGAAAATCACAAACAGAACAGGTGACAGTTGGAGGAGTCCAAAACCCACTGAAAACGTGTTTAATTTGTTCAAAGTATATGGACACAACTCTCATTCTGGTTAAATAAGGACAGAACTCCTAAAAGCAATGGCCCCAGTATCCAATTCTCCCGCAGTACCCCTCACAGGACTTCCCAAGGGGCAGTCATAGGCCTTCTCCAAGTCTATAAAACTCATGTAGACTGGATGGGAAAACTTCCATGCCCCCCCCCCCTTTCTAATTTGTATTTGTAATTTGTAATTGTAAGCGTAAATTCAAACCTTCAGCATGATAAAACTTAATGTTACAGACATCCCACAGCTTTTTGTTTAGTTTACAGATTGAGTCAGAGCTTATACATGGATGGCAATAGTCCCACATTTCCATAGCTGCCGGATGTCTGACCTGTGAGTGAGTCACACCAAAGTAATCAACACTATATTATGCAGTTATCAAGTTTGCCTTCTTACCATCTGTCCCTGGGGATTCTTGATGCCTCCTTCAATGTATTTTGGCCATTTCTCTTAGGCAACCTGCGTGAAACATGTACAATGTTTTGTGTCCACTTGATATAATCCTTACGATAGCCAAGACAATAAATTTTAATAATTACCGACTTGCTGACTTGACCGTACAAAGTTGAGATGGATACCTCAAAAAATTTGTAAAAAAGTCAACCATGTATGTCTGTCCTCTCAGTGTAAATGTTGTGGGAAGCTGGAGCGGAAGGAAAGGTGACATATCTGAGAAGACTGCTTTTTGGATGATGACATTAGCCCCCAAGAAAGCCCAGCTTGTCTGTCAGAAACTTTTGTATGTCTGTGTTTGTGTGTGTGTGTGTGTGTATGTGTGTGTGTGTGTGTGTGTGTGTGTGTGTGTGTGTGTGTGTGTGTGTGTGTGTGTGTGTGTGTGTGTGATCGTGTGTGATTGTGTGTTTGGGTCATCAGGACCCCCGGACGTGTGAGGCATGACAAAGCGGCCATGCAACGGTACTCTCCCTCTAGCATCTACCCTACACTACCCACTGCCCAGGCGTCATTAGCAGCTGCCTGTCAGCAAGGCCTTGCACCGCTGCATGGTTGCTTGGCAACTGAGACCCTAAGCGACCAATCAGGAGAGATGGGGGGTGGGGTTGTGGTAGGGGGGGTAGGGGGGTCGCAACACAGTCCTGTCCCTGACACATAAAAAGAGAGTGAGATCTTCTCTAATTCAATTGATTTTGCCTCAGCATCACTCTCTTCAAGGACAGCATACCTAGTGTGGCTTGTCTGAGGAACACAGCCGCGATAATATGGCCACTCGGAGGATTCCACACGCTCTGCTGCCGTCTACAGTGTTTCCTCAGACCTCCCCCCCAAAAAATCTGAGGCAAACAGTCCTGACGTTCTAAAAGGAGATGAGAAGAAAAATAATTGTTGTCTCCTACCAATGGACAGATGTGAGGCATGTAGACATGCATACATAATTTTGAGCACCACACAGTGTTACTAGCTAAGCAAAATGGAGCACTAGAGCCTAATACCGATACAGCCAGCAGAACAACCCTTGTTATTCATATTTCATTGGAGACTCAATATAATAAATACACTCCTGGACTACTCAAGGGCTAAGGCGTATACATTTTTTTCCCCATCAGACTGGATTAAACTGGGATTTTGAGTAGATTGGTTGGTTTGGTTAAAAATAAAAAAAAAGATAGGGGTCACTTTGATATCAGATCAGATCAAGAAATCAAAACGAGTAGTTCAAAACAAAACCATAGTTTTGGGTTTTGATTGATCCAAACCATTTGGATTACCTCAATCCCACTGGAGAGGTAGATTTTTGGTGGATTACCAGAGCAAACTGCACTTTATAATTAATTAAAAAACATAATTCATTATTAATAAAATAGCAAAGTTTGTCATTTGATGTGATACACATGTTGCCCTAATTTCTGACGATTGTATTATTATGAAAGGTACCCGGCCCGGAGGAAGCCCGGGGTCCCCTTCTGGAGCCAGGCCCAGGAGGAGGACCCGTCAGCGAGCGCCTGGTGGCCGGGCTTGCCACGGAGCCCGGCCGGGCATAGCCCGA
>JAVQJS010079072.1:0-10078 GCA_036024795.1 Galaxias rostratus
CCCTGTGATGGATTGGCAATCTGTCCAGGGTGTACCCTGCCTCTCGCCCTAAGTCAGCTGGGATAGGCTCCAGCCCCCCTGCGACCCTGCATAGGATAAGCGGTTCTGACAATGGATGGATGGATGGATGATTGGACCTGTGCATAACTAAGATTTCTACACCTGTACACAAAACACATTTGACGTCATTTGAGTAATGTTAGTATCGCAGAGCAAACATAGTTTAAGAAACAGTAAACCCTCTAGCTTTTCTGTTAAAGTCTTTTGGTTCCTCCTCTTTGCGCCCTATCAGACCCATCTCAAACACCGTCGACATCTTTGTCACGGGCCTTGATGCTGCCTCTCTAAGCCTTTTGGCGTCAAACCTCGGGCTGAAAAGAAGCACAGGGAGACGATGAGCAAAGGACGGGATCTCCTTCGGTTCCTCCTTCGTCTCGTTTTCTTCTTCCTTTTTATTAGCTTCAATCTGCTGAATGATTTTTTCCTCTGAGGAAAACATTTGGAACAGAACAGCATTCCACATCTTTGTTGCAATGGGAGGTGCTGTGCCTTCATTCTCATTTACATCTCTGGGCTTTTCACTGGTCGTCATTACTTTTTGTTCAATCTTTTTCGCTTCACCTGGAGCCTCCATGGTGACTTCAGATGTCTCCTTCTTTGAGTCCAACTGTGGAAACTCTGGCTCCTCCTGCTCGACCACCATGTGTTTCTTCAGGCGGGACCAGCCACTTAGTTTGGATTTCATTCCCTTTGGCTTTTTGATCACTTTAAGTAGAGCCTCTGCTGCTGGCAAGTCCCCTTCCTTCTTTTCTGCTTGTTCAGGATGTGTTGGTGTAGCCTTATCCGGTTTTACTTTGCTGTCTGATGGTTCAGAGTGGGTCTTAGCAGGAATGGCAGGCTTTACAGGAGCTGTGTCAGTAGATAGTGGAGTGGGCAGATCTGTTTTGGCCTCAATTGCACCTTGGGCAAGCTCTTGGAACTGAGTTACTTTCATCAACTCTTTCTGTTGCAAGACACTTAATTTTGTCGACTTGTTTTTGTCAACTGCAACTTGTTCAATGCGATGCATTGGCACTTTGACATCTTTTGTTTTGACTAATGTAGGTTTTTTATTGTCTTCCACTTTTCCTTCCGAGGCAGATGTCTTTGGTTTTGGAAGTTCCTGAGCTGTCACTTTTACTTCTTTGTCTGAGGTTTTGACCATTTTATTCTGTGACGTTGGACTTACTCTGGGAATTCCTTGTGATGACGCTTGACTTGGAAGGATTTGTGAAGCATCACTTTGTATTTTACTACTCTCAAGTGACACCGATGTGGTTTCTGGAACATATGACGCTTGTGTGACCACAGTAGTTGGAACCACCATTGCTGTAGTGGTTGGCACAGCCTTATTGGTTTTGTCTGACTCTTTGATGGTTTCTTTGTCAATGTCTGTTTTAGAGTCCGACGAAACAACTACTGCAGGTGTTGCGTCTTCTTCACTTGGTGTCTTAGACCTAGAAAGGCCAAATTGGGGTGAATACTTTTGAATGCCACCGTGAGCAACATATTCAGCAGGTGTCAAGCCACGATAAGTTGATTTAGATTTTTGGGCTACATAAGTTGGTGTTTTAGGCCTTGGAACGGCTGCAGACGGAACTCCTAAAGGAGATGTTCCATGTGTAGGAGTCTTTGGGCTTTGGTACCCTGCTATCGGTGGCTTTGACCCATTGTACGTAGGAGTCTTAGGACGTTTATAACCAGAGACAGGAGTAGTAGGAGTCTTGGGTCTTTGATATCCATTAGTTGGGGCTGTCGGCTTTTGCATTTCATGTGAAGGCGACCTGGGTCGTTGATCTTCGTGTGATTTTGATTTTGCTGTGTCACCTGTTGGAGTTTTAGCTCTCCGATATACAGAGGGAGTTGTTGGAGTCTTTGGTCTTGTAGACTGGTCATGAAGTACTGGGGCTTCCTGAGGATGTGGCTCTGATTTTAAAAGAGAAGCATCAGTGGATTTAGAAGTATCTACAGATATCGCCCCTAAATTAATATCATTATTTTGAGTTTCACTTGACTTTGAAGGACCAGAATCAATGCTTATCCGAGGTTTTGAAGACACATCAATAGGAGTGGGAACTGGTGTAGGGGTTCTTGATCTCTGTAGCTCTATCGGGATTGGTGACACAGCAAACAAGAGAGGATTAGGCCTTGAGATTTCAAATACAGGGGTTTTTACTCGAGTTACATGATATGAAGGTGTTTTAGGGCGCCCCGAAGGAGTCCTCGAAGTTGCTGATTCATAAATTAGGGCACTTGCTCTTTTAATTTCTGAAGTAGGAGTCGGATCTCGTTTCACTTCCAATGTTGGTGTTGTGCCTCGCCTAATTTCAGCAGTAGGAGTAGTGCCTCTTCTTATTTCAGAGGTAGGTGTTTTACTCCGGGGAGCTGGGGTTATTGTGGGACTTAAACCTTTCTTTTCAGAGGTTGAGGTTGTACTTTTTTCGCTTTCACTCATAGGAGTCAAATCTCTTTTTACTTCCGAGGTTGGTGTCGTACCTCTTTTGATTTCATGCACTGGGGTCAACCCCTCTTTTTCATCAGTTGTTTGTGTGGTACCTCTTTTCGTATCATACACAGGAGTCGAACCTCGTTTTACTTCCAATGTTGGTGTTGAATCTCTGTTCATTTCCAGAGTAGGTGTTTTGCTGCTTGGTAATGTGCCTCCAATAGAAGCGAGTCCACTTGAATCATATAAAGGAGTCTTGGACATTTCATAAAAAGATGTATTTGCAGTGTACGTTCTAATTTGAGGAACATCAAACATAGGTTTCGGGGATCTCCGAGATTCAGTGGCTTTGAACATTGGACGTGGACTTCTAGGTTTAGCAAAGGGAGTTAGCACAGTGAGGGGTTTAAAAACTGTTTGAATACCTGCAGCAACAAAAGGAATCGAAGCAGGACTTCTGGGTTTGATCGGTGGTGCTTTAACCGTAACAGGTTTGACGATAGGAGTTGCAGTGCCATGAACTGGAGAGGGCAACGTCAGAGTCATGTGGAAAGCTGGTATCTTTATTTCAGGCACAGAGGAAGTTTGAACAGACGTTTTGGGTGCCAATGGTTGGGTGGCAGGGCCCAGAAGGGGTGAAACTCGGACAGGGCATTGTGACGGGGTGAAAGAGGAAGCCGACGGCCCAGGCTGGGGGAAGGAGTTGGCTGGAGCGACAACCAGCTGAGGGGAGGAGCGTGCCGTACTGCCATACGCTGTTCCCCGGAGTTGTGGGTAAGGGGAATGCACATGTTGATAAAGCGGCCTGACCGAGAACCTTTGGGGCTGGGCGACTCCATAGATGGGAGTTTCGGGGGTTTTGGGAGGGGTCGAGTGGTCACTGTGTTCTAGGTCAGGGCTGGCTTCATTCACAGGCGAGAGGCTTGAGCGGAACGGAGTGGGCGCTTGTGTGGCCTGAGGGGCTGCTTTCTTCTTGGCACTCTTTTTCAGCAGTTTCTGTAGACGCACATTGTCCCTGCCAGGCTTTGGCAGCAGTGGTGGAGGATACTGCTGGGCAAGCAGGCCAGGTTGGGTACTGTAATTGACAGCCATTAGTAGTTCAACCCCCTGAAAGGGACGGAAACAATTATTTCATCACTTTATTGTGTAGAGAATTTCAATTATATTCCTTAGGAACAATATTAAAATGTATCTGCCGCTAATTTGATCACCACGTTAAAATTTTATTTTTCAGACCTATGTCAAGAGGATTGTTGAAATATTCATGCTGGAGAGATAGGAGAATAAGACCTCAGCGCCGGATCAAGAAAATTACGAAGTTGAAAATAACCACTACCTGAATAAGTTACTTTGTCCATCAAACATACTGACCTTTTTATTTACTGACACTTTCATTTTTACTCTTGAAAGACAAACCAACTACACAGATTGTGATTACTTTGTACTGCAAAGCTATGGATTTATACATGTGTCAAAGACAACCTTTTCTACGCTAATTGTTTGTTATTCTCTTGTGTGACTTTCTGTTATTGTGCTGTATATATATTGTGAAGTGTATTAAAACCTTTGAATAAATGGACAGTAGAAGTAGAAATCAATGCTGTAGATGTTTTAGAGACTGTTAACACCACTCATTTATCAAGATCCATCTTTTCTGTTGTTTAATTAAATACTTAAAATGTTTCCAATAATTGAGTTTGTAAATTGCAGCACAGTGGCGCAGTGGTTAGTGCTGTTGTCTCACAGTAAGAAGATTCTGGGTTCGATTCCCACCCGAGGGCTTTTCTGTGTGGAGTTTGCATGTTCTCCCCGTGTTAGCGTGGGTTTCCTCCCACAGTCCAAAAACATGCAGGTTAATTGGTGACTCTAACTTGTCCATAGGTGTGATTGTGTGTGTGAGTAGTTGTATGTCTGTGTGTTAGCCCTGCGATGGATTGACGATCTGTCCAGGGTGTACCCTGCCTCTCGCCCAAAGTCAGCTGGGATAGGCTCCAGCCCCCCGTGACCCTGCATAGGATAAGCAGTTCTGATAATGGATGGATGGATAGATGTTTGTAAATTCAAATTTCTTAACTTAGCTATAAAACAGTGTTCTTATTTTGTCTTTAGCACACCACACATAACTTCTGCTTACATAACTTATCAAGAAAGAAGCTTTCGCCCCCTTACGTAAACAACATTGTAATGGTTTAATCTGCTTCTTGAAGATAGGGTTTTGAAATGCCATGAGCATGTATGTACAAACAGAAAAAGATGGATCCAAGGAGTGTGGTCAAGTTTAACACTGCCTCTCAATTAGTGTGCGTCATTCACTGCTGATATGGGGAAGGATTCTCTGCCTAATTTTAGGCCGAAAGCAGAGTGGAGACCAGCCAATCACCTGCTCCATTCCGTTGAACTGGTACTCTGCAGGGGGCATCACTTTTTACATGACAGCACTGCTAATGCATATCAAGTCAACCTTGAGGACTGAACAGAGGCATTCCAAATTTAAATTAAAATTTTTACTTTAAGCCTCCCTTTAATGGATTTTGTTTATAATGGAATAATAATTGTAATGTAATTTTAAAGCCACTAAATACAACTTTTTTATATTAATAAGGAATTATTAATAAATTTATCCTGACAGCTCAGTATAACGTGGTTCAGATCAGTCCTCTTGAAGTCACAAAATTTAACACAAATTGTGTCTGGCCCTATGTAGGATCCCCCACGAAACTGTGACAAATTGCTTTATGGCACAAGGAAGTAAGTCACTAAATCATATTAAGGAACAGATGCCCCTACTTGGGCTGTGTTTGGAATCATCTACTTAAATACTGAAAACTTAAACTGAAATCTAGCATACAACTTTTTTCGTCTTTTTTTTTTTTTTCAAAATTCCCATTATATTGTCATCGTACTGAACTGGAACATATGCAACTTCCCAGCTAGACGGAAATGACCAAAATTGCACTTTCGTCTAGTAACCTCTCTTGGGTATTCAACAGTCGAATTTGAGTATGTCATCCGGAAACTTTTTTCATACTTGCATTTTACAAACTACGTATTGTCGGCATACCGCCTATTCATTTTCGTTCAGCTTGAGTATGTTATGTATGCGTAGTAGGCGATTTGGAACACAGCCATCGATTTTAGTCGTTCATCTTGCTGGCGAAATGCAGTGGACTCACTCACAAACATTCTTCATGTTATCTTTGCAATGGTTGGGAAAATAATTACACTAAGAAAACGGTAGGGGTCATCAAACTCATATTATGAGGTTGCCTACAGATGCTTTAAGTATTTAAGTTCTAGGTACGCACGCAGGCGAAACAACGCATTTAGATACTGCTTGATTGGGAGCCCTACAGGCACTCTAGGCAACTGAACGTCATTTTGAGATTTTGACCAATGACAATATCACTAAATTAGATTCAAGATCAACCACAGATGAACAGACGTTCTCATTGTGGAAAGTTACAGAGAAAATATCTGTGTAGAGTAAATTTTTTTTTTTTTTAAAACGAACTGAAATTTAAACATCAACAAATAGAGATGTGTGTGATAGATTAATTTAATCTGTGTTTCAAATATTGATTTTAAACTAGATTAGAATGTTTTTTCTTCATAATTTGATATCTGTAACATTGTCCTCTTGGCATGTAGGTCATCTCGGCTAAGTATTAAAGGGGACGCTGTCACACAGCAACAGACTGACTCTGCCGGCTGATACATGAGAGGGGGTCATCCTTTTAAGGCCCTGGTAGGTTAGGCATTTGGAGCACCTCCAAGATGCAAGTTCAAAAGAGGAAAGGGTAATAATAACCCAGTAATAAAACCGTGCAGTGCACACAATGGTTTGGTAATATCCTCCATAGGTAAAGGAAAGCTCCCCCGAAAAGATTGCTCATAGAACAGTGAACCTCAAGGTCTCACACCCGATGAGGCTGAACTTGAGATTAAACATGACAGAACTTACCAATTAAAGCTTATCATCAATAACCAACACACTCCGGACAGGGTCCCCTTAAAATGGAAGATAGAGAAGCAGACATTGTATAACATTCTGTACAAAATGTCACGACTTAAGTGCTTGAGGTTTCATCAAGCAACATAATAACACTAAACATGTAAGCTCTGTTGCAACAAATGACTTATCGAAACAATAAGAAAGACTGCATATTTGTTATTTTTTGTTTAATATGTGACACCTCTCAAGTACATCCAAAAATAGATGCATTTACTGCAGAGGCAATAAACATAGCACATAGTCTACATTAAGCTCTCTGCAACTCATGTCTAATGATGTTTAATGTTGCATTGACAGTCCCTGTGCACTTCAAACACACATCTAATAGCTAGCTATAATTAGGGCCACAGCCTGTTATGGGAGAGGATTCCAACAGGTCTGCTTCCCAACAATGGCATAAAAAGTGTTACGACGAGCCTGCTAAAGTGTAGGATCCGAATAGTGCTGCAGTTACCTGTGTGAGTGCTGCTTAGGGGCCGGCCGGCTGGCTGCTGCCTGCTTGTCCCAGCCCGGAGTGTCAGAACGGCGGGAGGCTCATGTTGAGCTCAACTTTACCCCCTTCCTACAAATGGAAGGGACCGTCTCCATGGCACTCCAAAAATAAAATCTTAGCCCTCTGCTCAGAATGTACTCCGTTGTGACAGCTCGCTGCGACCGTCAGCGAGGCAGGGGGTGATCACAGCACCTTAGATATCACCACCCTGTGGCAAGCAGACCCTCCAGCTTAGGCTTTCAGTGTGGCGCCCCCTGGAGGAAGCTGCAAGGTGGCTCAAGAGGCTCGTGGATTTCCATTTTAACTGCAATTTCAGTCAGTCACAGCTCCTGCAAGGTGTTAAAATCCTATCAGCAAATTAGTTCCAAAAGAATTAACCAAAATAATTGAAGAAGATATGTACCATGAATCAAAACCCATAATTCATGAATGGAACAACACACAACACTACATACATAGCACAGATGATTCACTTAGAAAATAAGCTTTTTGAGGCTCTTTGAGATTTTTCACCAACTACAAATAAAAATATACACAACTAACTACATGAGAATGTCACAGCCACGACTATGAACTACAAACCCCAACCATCACTGTTTGTGACGCCTAGCTGACCCAGCAGTGTGTTGGGATCCACACATTGCTCAGCATCCTTGCTGTCCTCCTTTGACCGAGGTTTAACATTATGTTTATATTTTGGAGTGTCCCCACACCTCTGAGAGAGGTCCAAGAGCACCACCATTGCTTCATGGAAGTTCCTGTCTTGTCCATTTTTCTGCTTGCCTCATGAAGTGCCAAATATAGCAACAGGGTGTCTTGGCAGGCCCTCTCCAAACTTAAGCCTGCCTCCCCACCATACAGTCTGTCCATCTCCTTATTGAGTGCCCGGTTGAAGACGTCTGCGTTCCCTCTGCAGCCTTGCCTCTCGCAGTGTCTTGGCCAATAGGGAGTCTCGGTGGATCAAGTGTCACTATAACAGAAGGACATAATCAGCCCGGTAAGTTTGCAGAACCTTACAGCCAGTCTCAACCAGCAGGGAGGTCACTTCTTCTTTCAGCTTTCTGAGGTAAGAGAGACGGAGGGAGAGTGGTTTGGGCAAGTGTGTGAATGAGAGAGAGTGACTGAGGGAACAAATCAAGTGCAACGTCAGGAGCCCAGTGGCCCCCCTCATCGCTTCCCAGAACAGCTGAATCTATACGTGCAAAACCACTGCCATTGTGCCGGAACACTCAAGCCTTAAAGCAGAGGTTGCTCGTAGGCTTTCTGAGGCCAAGGGTGAGAGGGATTCCCTATGGGCTTAGATGATGTGGCAGCGTGTTGACTGGCGTTTCCACTTGATCACTACAGGGAAACTAAATTATATTGTAATGAAATGAGTTAGTGGTATAAAAATCCTGAACATATATATGGTTGAAAATGCGATGTGTAGCTACTTTATAAACTCTTAAACATGGTCTGTGCTTGTTTTTACAGACATTTACATTTGCTTGTTGATCAGTTAGGAGTTGGGAATGCTCAGTGTTTTGTTGTGGAGATGACTTTGTGCACAAATTATATAGAAAGTCTAGACCATGGCTCTGTTAAACAGCAATATCAATGAGTTTATGTACCATAATATGTCTAATTTGGTTGCCTATATCAGCTTTAATATTCACAATACGTTATGAAGGGGGAGGGCTTTATTGGTTGACTGTAGCAATTAGTTTAGTGAGCCAGTAATTAAGCAGGGCATATTAAGCCTGACATACTTTTGAAGATGATCAAATAAGCGCTGACCAAGCACTGCAAGAGAATGTCCGGCCCAATAGGAGTTGGGTTACTGCAATGTGGATGAAAGCCTCCACACGCTCTACAAATAAATGGAAAAAACAATCACCAATTATCAATTTATTACACAAGTATTTTCAAGTTTTTTTAAATGAAAATAAGGCATACATTCTAAGAAATACTTTTAAAGTCTTCCCCATGGCATTATTTTCTAATATTTTCATTGGCTATTGACTCTTCATCTGTTTATGTTGTAATAACATATTAATTCTAAACAAGGAATCTGTTGAACCATTATCTAGGTCTTATATGAGAGATGCCCAGATAAGGAAAGGAATAGGAATCATCAATACTGTTCAAAGAAAAAGAAACTGATCTGGGACTCAGAAATTGGAACCTGGGCGTCTTCTGAGAGATATTTGCAGCTGTCAGTTTTGGAATAGTTCTGATGTGAGAGATATTCATGGTGGGGCCAAAGGGACAAGACTAAAAGGCCACAAACACTAAAGTTACACTTTCGACTCTTCTCAGATTCAATTAATTTCACAATAATTCAAAGCTTCAATCAGATTGTTTGTAGGCATGTGAAGTATGTACATTTTATGTACTCCCAAATATTTGAACTAAATGTTGTAGGTGTGCATTTTTGGTAACGTGCTCCAAGATAGATTTGTTTCTAAAATCCAAAAAGATCCAATAAATGGGTAGTTCAGGGGCCATGTAGCGTGACTTTTAGACTGACCTGTTGACTCTGGCAGCCACATGAATCTCTGGTCCTGGGGTGGGGTGTTGTAGGGTGCCAGATACCATCCACATAAGTCTATGTTTGGCTGTCTTCTCACGTATCGTCTGGGAAGCAGATTTGGAGCCACCTCACATTTCAATTGAATGTATGCTAATTTTAAAATAAGCTGATCTTTAATACTTGTAGAGCTTTCAAATGGTAAATTGTAATTGTAGATCAATGTTTTTTTCACTGAAAAATGTTTCTCTCACAAAACAAAAACATTGTGTATTTTTTCTATGTGTGGGGTTTTGAAAGTTAGGTTTGGAATCGATAGTATAGGAGCTTTGTAAACATTATATTTAGTAAAGTAATACAACTAGATCTTGCTATTTTATTCAATGTGTGGCTTCTCTTTTTTGCTCAGGTGTGAAATCCACTATCATCATGTCCGACACAGAGGAAGTGTAAGTACCGACAGTGGTTTTTATACTCTCCAATACAAAGCACATCTCATTCCAGAACCTTTAAAATGTGTTTAACCATATAATCTATTTTTTCTTTCTGTCTTTCTTTTTTCTTTCTTTCTTTCTGTCT
>JAVQJS010079074.1:0-12838 GCA_036024795.1 Galaxias rostratus
CTCTCTCTCTCTCTCTCTCTCTCACACACACACACACCTGTGCACACACTCAAACTGTGAGCTTCGGGTTCTTGGGGTAGTATCCACATGAATACTGTAGACTCTATGAGAACATTTGGTTCTTAAACCAACAAGGTCCCCCCTCTTCTCTCTTCTATGTCTTCAGTGTGGACTTTGTCAAATGGTCTTCCCAGGGGATGCTAAGAATGAATCCAGATGCGATGAATGCCCTCTTCAAGCCGACCATTGACCACATCATCCAGCACCTTAGTGAGTATTGTAATACCCGGCTTCTTCAGCTTGTAGTAAAAGTTGTGAGATTCACAGTAACTACAGAAATGAGTTCAAAATCTTTGCACAGTCTCGCAAACGGCAGTCTTTAATTTAGGTGGTGAACGTTGCCGTCGGACTTTGCCAATGAGCTATAATTAGAGTCAATGGAGGGAGCAGCTTGCCGCCATTAGCTGTGCCCAGCCTTTAGGTTGTTGGTTAGCCTACTTATATTATTCATAGGTCTGAAAACCAGGAGATAGTAGGTCACATCACGTTAGCATCATCTGCTGAAGATACAGTGAGTAGTGGGATAAAAAACAGGGGTAAAGTTGGTGCTTCAGAGTGCCCAATGGTGCTACCACACCATCAACAAGCATCTACAAGTAAATGCAAATTCAGTGTTTTGTCATTTGGGGCGTTTTGGACAGGCTCTATTAGCCCATGTACCTGCGGAAATAAATGACCTGCAGAAATAAATGCAGTGCTTCACATTAACTAGAGTTAATAATAGCCTGTGATTGACGAGCTCATTTCCCTTGAAAGGTCACACTATTAAATCATATGTACACTAGCCTCTGTTCTGTTTATACTTGCTTAATAGAAATGTCGTACACCAAGCCCTTCTGTTGCCTGTGGATATTAACAGATAACGTCCTCCCTAAAGGAAACTAACCTCCCTTGCTTGTGTCTCCAGCCGAGCTGTTTGAGAAGCCGGAGGTGTGCCACATCAAATTCCTCTTCCTGGTGGGGGGTTTTGCCGAGTCCCCCTTGCTGCAGCAGGCCGTCCAGGGCATGCTGCAGGGCCGCAGCCGCATCATCATCCCGCACGACGTGGGCCTCACCATCCTCAAGGGCGCCGTGCTCTTCGGCCTGGACCCCGGCGTCATCAAGGTGCGCCGCTCGCCGCTCACCTACGGCGTGGGCGTGCTCAACCGCTTCGTGGAGGGCAAGCACCCGCCAGAGAAGATGCTGGTGAAGGACGGCACGCGCTGGTGCACGGATGTCTTTGACAGCTTCATCGTGGCCGACCAGTCGGTGGCGCTGGGGGAGACGGTGAAGCGGAGCTACACGCCCGCCAAGCCCTCGCAGCAGGTCATCATCATCCACGTCTACTGCTCCGAGAAGGAGGCGGTGGGCTTCATCAGTGAGCCGGGCGTCCGGAAGTGCGGCACGCTGCGCCTGGACGTGAGCGGCACGGAGAGCGCCGCGCCGCGCCGCGAGATCCAGACCCTCATGCAGTTTGGCGACACGGAGATCCGCGCCATGGCGGTCGACGTGGCGACGTCGCTTACAGTTAAGGCTAGCATCGACTTTCTGAGCCACTAGAGGGCGAGGGGGAGGGGGGGCTGCCAATGAGTCGGTTTTGAAGGGGGGGCTGGGGGGGTCATAGGTCATGAAAAGAATGGAAACTAAAAGCCGTCTGCAGCCTACACACAGCGTACACTCCACGAGCCAGGGACAAGGAGTAGAATACAATGATATTGGTGAGGTAATGGTGTGTTTTAACTGTTTAGTGTGGATGCTATCTGGTTTTCCAAAAGTATAGAATAAAACACACAATAGCGCCCTGACCAAAGCACTGCGTAACATCTATGTAGAGAATTTGTCTTGAAAAAGATCCAGGTTGGTGAATAAACCTTCTTGGCCTGTTTCTAGTACATTTATGTGCTACAAAGACATTATTTAATGCATAGATGTTTGTACACATACCTATGACCGATCATAAGAAAAGAGAACGTATGTGTTGTGGTGGTAGTGTTTAAATTTGGTCGGGCAAT
This sequence comes from Galaxias rostratus, assembly GCA_036024795.1. Classification (NCBI taxonomy): domain Eukaryota; kingdom Metazoa; phylum Chordata; class Actinopteri; order Galaxiiformes; family Galaxiidae; genus Galaxias; species Galaxias rostratus. The sequence continues at coordinate 2,052 of JAVQJS010079074.1, forward strand.
TGAGCTGGTCGACCCAATGAAACTAATGGACATGGTGTTCTTGTCTGAGGCACAACATCTAAACCCTGGCTCACAGCACGATATATTTCATAAATGCTAGCAAAAGAATAAGATAATATAGCTTCACAAATGGGCTTCCATGAGGTGTAACTTTACTCATACTTCAGTACCTATACAATTCAAGTTATGCTTGGTGTGACTGAACATTTAAAAAAGTATAAAGAAGTGGAATGGGATATATAATATGATGATACCCAAAATCAGTTTTCATCAGGAAATTCAAATCTGTGTTTATCATCTCTTCTTACTCCTTTGGAAAGTCAATGAGTTACAACATAAAAAACAAGCTTAATGCAGACTTTCAGAGTATATTTAAAACTCTTAGAGCTGAATGTCCTACGTTGTCGATGACATCTGTTTTGAGCAATGCAGTATACTCTGCCAGCAAAGTTGATGTAATAAACATAAAAAATTTACTTGGACACCAATATACATCCCAAAAGGTCCCACTAAAAAAGGCTGGCTTGAGATTTAAATGTTCCACAGTAAAATAGGAATCCTCAAATGTGAAAAGGTCTTATAGGAAAATTGGCGGAGTTGAGTGTGCTGCTAGTTGAGCCTGCAAACCAGCCATTGCAATGCGCTTAAATGTTGCCTTTATTCGTTAGCGTTGTGCTTATGATAAAATCAAGGACAAGATGCCAGGGACTTCTCCTATTTTAATATTTAAATGCAGGCGATTCAATGCTTAAGAACAAAACGTGCGGGACGTTGGAAAAAAGTTGACCTACTTAGGAAAATTATGAAAATATGTTTATTTCTGTAAATACAGTATTTAAATATTGTACAGATTTTTTGCATTATTATTTTTGCTGCTTCAGGTTAGGGATAGAGTGTGTCCATTTTAAAGTCCTCTCACATTTCCCTGTTAGTCTCACTAGCCATACAGCATGAAAGGCCAAGGCAATCTAATTGTTGAAACAACAATTAAAAATAACAACTACAAGTCATTTTTATTTGCCCCTTGTGTTGCTTTGCAGCTACTGCAAAAAGGAAACTGTTTAATTGAAAGAAAGAGGTGCTTAAGAAAAGATGTGATATAGTACTTAATCACTTCTAATACTTATACTTAGTCACCATTGGCCATGTTTTTATATTTCAGTCAGGACAACTCACCATAGGTTTACCTGTTTATTTCAATAACATGGTAAAACATTGAAAGTTGGGGTCAATGGTCTACTGCTCTGAGATACTTTCCCACCACAGGTCAGATTTGAACGCTCAGTGAACAACCATGTCTAGGGAGTTGATATCTCCAGATACCTCCCTGGCAGACATACTTAGCAACAGATCCAAAGCAGGCGGATGCTGGGGTGGAGGTGGGTGTGCAGCAACGAGGGCAGTAGCGTAGTGTTTAACAGTGTTAGAAGCCAGTGTGGTGAGTGAACTGCGGTTTGAGAAGGCTGCGCTCAACTAATGAGCGTATTCGAGTGGTTGATTGCTGTGACGTGAACTGTTGTCTGAGTTGCCCGTGTGAACTAGCTCTGCCCCGGCGTCGCCTCATTGAACAGTTTCAAATGTGATTTCTTAAGGTCACATTAATCCTTACAGAGACACATAGACAGCTGGAGTGGTAGACATGGTCATGCAATGAATGCTGAAGGTTTTCTAATGTATACCTTATACAACTTAATGCTATCAGGAGACAAAGTAATGATGTAAAAGGTCGAATCTCGCTTTAAAATGTACTTCATTTCTCTGGTCTGTACTTCTTTATTGCTCTCCAGCAATGCATGGGTTGCATGGCTTTCACTGAAATGCATTTAAAAATTGTTTTGCCAAATAACACCTCACCTTCTGTTTTGTTTTGTTCATTCATTTCCAATGTTACAAGGAGGACAATATATACAGATCATCACACTATAGTGTCAAGGAAAAGTGTCATGTGTATTTTATCTAGTCTCAAGCCTTTGAGAATCACTGCTTTCCGTTCTCATGTGATGTGGTCTTTTTAAACATACCTGGCATCTTGATTTTTGAGAAGTATGATTGTCTATGCAGTTGGCTTGATGACTGAGCTAGAGAATTCTTTCACACATGAACTAGCCCGGTTACTCCAAAGTAGGGTATGAGGGAATTAATTAAACTTTTTTTTGTTTGTTTGTTTGTTTTTTACTGTATTGCTACTTAATAATAATAATTAAGTAATAACAATGACAAGGTGTCTTTGTCTCTTACAGTTATAATGTTATGCACAAGGGACACGGTATTGTAGCTACTTTGTATTCAGAGCTATTTCGAAGAAGAAAAAAATTAAAACACGTCAATGAGTTGATTGTTATATCCTGTGTGTTTGCAGTTGGGAATATATGCTGAACATACAACAACAATGTACAATGTTTTGCTAATTGATGTAAAGTGGAACTATTGGATGGCTATATAGGTAGAAGTCTAGCTAGCTTGCATACTAAAGTAGTATTTAACCTAGAATGTGCAATTATGCAAGACATGGGACTAGTTCACATCTAATTGATTATGTGCTTATCTTAAAATACTCGTGGCCAATTTGACCAGTATCCAATCGATCACCAAATTCATTTTATTCTTGGGTTGGTGTTCCCACTATTGTTTTCCTTGTGTTAACGTCAAAGTGTGCCGCTCTTGTGCCATTTTCACTTAACATATTAGTTCTACTTTGGATCAGTTCCAAGTATTCACAAACCGAATGTTAAGAAATAAAAACATATTTCAAAGAACCTTTACCGCCTAACTTCATTTGTGCTATTACTTGTAATTGATATTGAAGATAACAACTATATGGTTGCATGTTGCTCACACTCGTCAACAAATACAGGTAATGCCAACTGGCAAAAAATGTGTTTTCCCTTTCCATTTAATAAAAATGTTTTAAAATGCATTGTCCCGTCTATATAAAGAAAACTAGGCTAAATTATTGGCATTTCACAAGTATCTTTATTAGTAAATCAACCTTGTAATAAACCCTGGGTTGAACTTCAATGGTTTTAAAGTTTGCTGGAAAGTATGAGCTGGGGGTTGTAGAATCCTTCAGTCAACGCTACCCCCTAGTGCCATTTTGCAGTAGTACAATTTTGTTTTCTATTTTTGGCATTGAAGATAGACATTGCCTTGACATTAAATGTTTAGTGATGTACTACTGTATCTGGTTTGGCTGACTTAAAATCCTGTTGGTCCGCCATTACCCTCATCCCCTTTCTCAGTTATTCACTAGGAACAATCTCTGGACCCTAACAGCAGTTATACCGTACCTACAGTATATTTAGTTGTTAGTTCATTTGGCTATGGATTTATAGGCTAACTGTGTACACATTTGACTAAAACAGCCTATGACACCACTGAGGGCACAACAGCATTTAGGAGAACAGCCATATTGGTATCATAAAGCTATGTTCCTTCCAAAAACATAGGCAGATAAAAAATGCATTTATTTACTATGTGATCATGTTTTTTGGGGCTAAGTAACGATAAGGCATGTGGAGGTATGCAGCAAATAAATTTCCCTGTATAATAATAACTTCGAACTTTTGCAAAAAATAGTCTATCAATTAACAAAACAAGATGTGCTGTCTGGAATCATTTGTATTATATATCTACTATTTCTTTATTTCAATTGGCTCACAAAAAACAGTTATGTTCTGGGGAAACTAAATAACTGAAACTCTGAATTGTTTGCTGTCAATAAAACCTTGGTAACACATTCTACACGACCCTTCTCTTAAGAGCTACTCGTAACGAGCTATTTCTATTCTGTTTATTAAAACACAAAATGTTTTCTTACTAGTCTGAGGCTTGTAGTCACATGTCCGTGTTAAAAAATACTTTCCATGAAATCCACAGTACACATTTTTAGTTAGTCTCAAGCACCCTTGCCACTGATCTAACCAGTTGAATATGAAACTAAACACAGGCACTTTTTATTCAATAACTGTGTGCATTTATAGGCAGTGAGTGTGTTATTCTAACAGAAGGGCTGCTGGAGTGGCACTCCACCTCTCATGGGGCGAGGTTGTTTTTATGGTTCCAGTGTAAAAGAAGGGGACTGGCTGTGGGAGTGAGTAGGGTTAGGGCATTGGAATAGTGCGCTGGCCATCCCCAAAATTGTGAAAAAGTAGTGCAGTTGCTACGGCAATTTCAAGTGCCGACTCTCGAAAAAAACATCCCCTTGAGTTACTGGTGGGATTCCCCTCCCACAAAAACCTCTCCAGGTTCTCTGAGGGGTTTGCAGCTGCAAGGTGCATCAATTACATTGTGTGGATTAGAACTGGGAGCTTAACATGTTTTTGGTTCATTTCAGAGAATGTTAAGGTTCAATTCGGTTAGAGAAACGGTTATGGGTTCTATAGTTTATTTTAGCCGGCAGTCTTGTACATGTGACAAGGGTCACATAATGGGATGGATGTTAGTGTCACTTATACAAAAACACACACAAAGACACAATAGTGTGAAGCTATGAAAACATGTCACCTAGCCATGTTGCCATCCATTTCTGTATGCAGCAATTTGTCAAGAGAATGCATACTTATTTTCTTGAAGTCTTCAAGAAACTTCTCTTTCATTACTTCACCTCACCTTGTGATCAGCTTTTAGATTTTTATCAACTTTTATCCCAAAGAAAACATTGTGATCATATCGGTTTGTCAAGGATCTTAACAAAGGAAAGTATAGATTTTGCCATTTTCATCTGGGCTATTTGTTCAACAACAAGCTCGTGAATAGCCAATGGTTTGTGTGAAACGTACCAAAACAAGACAAGAAAAGACCTTTTTGGGGTCACCTGGCCAGTGGCCCTGATTACTGTCTTTGTTGTATCATCCATGTTGTCATCCATGTTAAATGAGACACTCTAGTTCTATTTTAGCATTATCTAATCGTTGAAGGTAAACTTTATTATACGACTGTTTCTGGAGGAGACTTCTCACCACCCACATTTATTTCCGATTTGTTACATTTTTTCCTGTGCTAATTCCTTTATTTTGCTAACCACAAATACACCCCCAGATCTAGAGACTCAGAGATCGGAAAAAAACGCTGTCATTGGCAAATTCCCTCCGACAAACAGAAATAATTACGGTCAATTAGTCTGCTATTTTGTCATTCACCTTCATGTTTAATGAGCCAAAAGAGAAATGTGAATGAAAGAAAATGACAGGACTCTTTAAAGGATTTCAAGACAGTCTCCCACCCCATCTCCTTGGCCCCACATCAAGTTGTGTTTTAAAACCATAATGTAGTGAGGCTTGATCTTTTAGGCTTGGAGATTTGCTCTGATTGGTATTGTTTGAACACTGATAGGTTGGCTCGGGAGAAGTCACTGTGCATACAAATGCACTTTGTTAACGCTATGATTAAAATGGCAGTTGCCTTTTAAAGCCGTATTTTCACAGACATGATTATGGGGTGGGTATTCAAATAAATGAAGCCAAAACAATGACATACAATGAGGACTTCATAAGCTAGAGAGATGCCAGTGACAGAATAATGAGTGCTTTGTGGAGAAGACACACACACGCACACCTTCCGAACAATGGCCTGTTGGCATCGAGATTTACGTTGGCCAGGCCTATATGTGACACATTAGACAGCATTTTATCAGGGTGACTTCCGTGTCTAAATGAGACGGAGAAGGGGGAAACGTGCTCGCGCTGTAATTTGGTGTTGATTTGTGTTTGCGCAAATGGCGCTCTCAGTCTTTTATCATTAACAGGGTAATTAATTTTCACTCTCACCAGTCCTTCACAAGATTGTCAGCAGAGAAGAGTTTAGCTTTTGTTAAAACGCAAAACTCACACGTTGGGGAGGCAGGATGCATCTAATGTGGTTTGTTTAAGTTGTTTTTTGTTGAAGAAGAGGATGGTAAACATCATTGGACATGTCAGGGGGTCGGATTGATCATTTTCGATGGGAGACCAATAGACATGGCTTTTACAAGCCTAAAATAAATAGGCTTTTAAAGTGCAAGTAAATGTCAGATTATCTTTCTTGGTAAATGTATAAAAAATGTTTTACGACAAAAAAAGACATTTCTGATCATCCATCCCACACCCATTTTGCAAATTGCTTGCTCAAGTCTTGAAAAACACATTTGGACAAATTAGCTTTGTTAAGTTAATATTTTATATTTATTCACCTATGAAACTTCCTTCAGACGGTTGGCCACAGGTTTATGTCTGTGCTCAATTAATATTCCCCTTTTCCAATTTCCCAAGTAAAAAATAAAAAGTTAAGGGTCAAGAACAGTAGGCAAGGTCTATTCACAAGAATTATCTTTTTAAATTGGCTTTATTTTTGTTTTGATTTTTTTTTACAGAACATGAAACACTGACGTCTCACAAAAATGTAATACAAATACCCAAATATTTCAAGTGTGACATCTGCGATGGCGCCTGCCTATGATTGGCACAGAGGCACCGTCTGGATGGCATTCTCCGCCACATTTCCCGCTCCACAGAACACGAAGCTGTTATTATTAATAATAATAAATACGAAATAATAAAAATAATTAATAATAACAATAATAATCATCATAATAATCATAATAATATGTTATGTCATGGCATAAAATGATAACAATAATAATAATAATCAGGATCATAATAACTACAAATGCATTTACCTGTGCAAAGGCGATGCGAGCACCGCACACAGAACCTACCCCTGCAGCACAAGCAGACTGGTCTAAACCCAGTTTATTGCCGCTAGATCGGAAGTGCCTCCTCATCATGATATAATGGTGGACACATATGACGAGGAAGTAGCCTAACGTTTGGTGTTATTTTCAACAACGTCAGGAATTCACCGACAATCTTTTCCAAAAGTATACATTTAATTCATAACAGGGCAGCGCATGAGCAGTAACTTCTCAAAATGTGCTATCTCATATTACTCAATTGAGGTAACCCATTTGGAAGGGAGGCTCAATTTTCAGGCGTATTTGATCATATTTTCATTTTTGCATCTTTCCTATTTTATGTTGGTTCTTTTCTGCTCTTTTACAAACGGAGTACGAGTATTTCCATGTAATTAGTAGCAAATGCCAGGCCATTACAGTATAACTTGAACATGCTAACGTGTAACCATGTGAAAGCTTCAATTCGAGCTAAAACCCCGTAAAAGCAACAGTACACTTACATTTTAGGATCGATTCGATTGCATCAGGAAAACCTAAGGTTACGTATCATAGTGCCAGCTCTCACTTTGGAAGCAATAGCACTCACCTCAGGGCGGTGCTGCTAGCTGCATCAGTTTTGCTAGACTGCATTGCATAAGCTAATTACAATTAACGTCAGCCACAGCCTTCTTGTTACAACTGCATAACATCGAGACTAGATGGAGGTACATGCACGTGCAAGCACTCTGGTAATTCATTTCAATGCAGCCAAAAAACGAATATAAACAATAATTAAAAAATGTAACATGTGAATCGCTAACTTAGTTGAATGTACACGTAACGATTGTAATACCCAAGACGTGTGAGAACTGGATAGGAATCTATAGTGTTGATAGGGTGCCAAAAATAGTTTTAATAATAATAGTAATAATCATTATTACTATTATATTGTTGTTATTATGATAATAATTATTATTATTATAAATTGTATTTAGAGTACAGTGGGAAACCTTGTTGATCACCTCTGATTTGATTACAGCATTAGTAAAGTGCAGTATTTAAAAAAAATTCCACACCAGTGGAAACACACACCAGTTTCTTTCACCAGCTTTTTTCACCTTTTTGTACTCATTCATGGTCGATCGTTTACAGTGAATGTCTACTGCACGCTATACAATGCTGTCCTCTGGTGCTCATACGAGTGAACTTCAGAAACCCATTTCTATCAGACAACATTACCTTTGTTTTCACTCTGAACGAGAGCTGAACAATAACAGGGCACACACAGAAATAGAATAAGTACTGAGCACCTGGCACATACATAGGACCAAGCTAAGATCAAGCTTCAACAGCTCTAGTTTTGTTACCTATTGTGTGAATAGTTAGTGTGAATATAAACCTACAAAGTGCCATTAAACGTAATCTGGTACAGAGAAGTTATACAGGCATATGCATTGTATTCAATAATTTTATTCTATAAAGACATATTCCCTGGTTAATTTGTTCAGCATGGACCAAGGGGCATTTTGTGATGTGGATTGTGTAATGTACACATTGTTCACAAATCTATTTATAGAAGCTTACTGGATCTGTACATTTAGGTTTACACGTTTTTGAGGACATTTGATGAAAGGTATGATTTTATGTACTTAAGAACTTGAGAAAAGAGGCCTCCGCCAATGGTCATATTACTACAAGGCCGTATCAAACCATCGTTTGCTTAGTGATACTGTTTCTCCTGATACAGCCACAACATCCACACATTCATCAGACAGTGATTCTGCCAAAACTTAACAGAGACAGGGCCAGACAGCCAAACCAGATAGACACATAGACACATAGAGAGACACAGAGAGACACAGAGACATGTATCAAACAGACACAGAGAGACACATCAGAGAGACACAGAGAGAGATGTATCAGTGACACAGAGAGTAACAAAGAGACACAGAGATACACATAACAGAAAAACGTGGAGACATACAGAATGTCGTGCTGCACACAGAGAGACGTGACTATAAGGATAGATCGATGGATAGACTTACGTTTTGTTGTCCGACCCTCGCACCAGCTCAATTCTGGATGCGCCGTAATTTGGGATCAGTGGGTTGTAGATGTGATTGTCCCAGCGAAACTTGACCTCCTTGGCCTCGCCAATGGCCACCTCCGCGTCAATGATGACCTCATAGATTGTCCCAGGTGTCATTGTCCCCCTTCAAACGACGACATCAAGACAAAATGGAGTTTAATTGATAGCTTGCCACCCTGTCTTTCTTTTGTTAAAGCCAACATTCCTGAGTCCAATATCCTCAATGGGGAACAAGGCCTGTTGATATAGCTGTACTTGAGTTAAACAACCTCCACTGTTCACTTTGAATTACACTCGAATGTGTCCTTGATTTAAAGACCAAATTAGTAAAACTATTCTATTCTTTTAATTGGTTCTCCAGCACAATATTTTTTTATCATGACGGTCCTCACTGTGAATGAGAGGAGAAACAGAAAGAGAGAGGGTGAGAGTGAGTGAGAGAGAGAAAGAGAGATTGAGAGAGAGAGCGAGTGTGGACATTACAAACGTACACGTGAAGCTGATATTCTTTGGTGCTGCCGCTGTCTCCTGTTAGAGCCACATACAGGAAGCCTAGATTGGCTCTTTTGCCATCGAGTGTGACCAAAGCTTTGTATCTGTAACCTGGGGATTCACACCACATTCTTTTATGATTTTACAGTAACAGTTCTTTATTTTTCAACAACACAGCTAGTAGCAAATAAGATCAAGCACAGCAAGTGTCTTTCTAGTGCACGTCACAAAATAAATTCAAAGTGCTCAATCGCGTAAGCAGGCACATATAAAGCAAGGAATTGAATAGAAGGAAAATAATGAAAACATCAATAAGAACACAATATTTAAACATCTAAATCACCTTCACGTTTGTATTGATTGTAAGAGAGGTTATTTAAGGACAGATGTTAATGCCCTCGATTAGAATATGACACTCCGGGCCCTTGGGGGAAAAGAAAAGAGACTTACGGCAAAAGGGTTGAGCATCGCCTGTGTTCAGGTGAAACTTCATCTCAGACACAGTGTCGGGCACTGCAAACTTCTCAGCAAAGTGACCCATGACAGGGCACGTGTTACCGGAGCATGGGCTGCACTTTCCCTGTGAAGGACAAGAAAGAGAAATCCAGTGTGTGAGGGTCACCCGGCTATTTCGGTGGTTAGAAGTTGACCAGGAAAGACAAAGAGTAACAAAACCTTGTATGGTCATTGGAATGACGTGTACAGTAAAGAGCCTCTATGGCAAGACTCAAAAGATCGAATGAGGTTAACTGGAAAAAAATACATGTGCTGTATACTTTATGTATACATGAATATCTTCAAGCTTAATTCTACATGTCTACTGCATGTAGACACAGATATCTTCAAGCTTATGTCTTAGATGTAATCCTTTGGTGAAGTCTATTCAAAGCATACTGTGACAGCTGCTTGACAGTTTTACATTGGGACTCCTTTGGGAAAGCTTCTTCATTCCTGCTAATTTCCTATGCCATTATGAGTCACTCACCTAGGCTTGTGTTAATATTCCAGCTTGCGGCTGAAACGTAACACTCTATCTTACTTTTTGTGACCCTGCACTTTGAGCATCTTTGAGCATCTCTCCTCAAAGACGTCCCTAATCTTCGCTCCTAGCGGTTGCCCGTCGGCACGTCAACGTTACCCGACAGACGAGGAAGGACCCTCGAAGGTCTCCTCGTCTTCCTCCCACTTTTTTCCATCTGATTTCGCCACCCCATAAATGTGGAGGTGGGGATCACGCCAGTTTTACAGTGTGGAAACAGGCATCGTTTACGGCTGTCAACCGGAGCTGTAGGAGCAACGGCCAAGGGCGTTTATGAGGTGAACAACAAGGCGGCCCTAAGGTCCCCAGACGAGGGACTTAGTCTTATGAGGTCATGCTCGGTACGACCCGAGCCCTGTTTGTTGGGATAGAGCCCAAAGCGGGAGGGGGGGATAAACTGTCATTAGCTCGGACAGCTGCAGACACAGACCCTACAAGCAGACGGCACGAGGGACGCCTGTGTGTGCTGCGCCCGGCCCGTGCCCGGGGGGGGGGGGGGGGGGGGGGGGGGGGGGGGCGGG
>JAVQJS010079099.1:0-11374 GCA_036024795.1 Galaxias rostratus
ATATACTGTATATATATATATATATATATGTTTACAAGTTCCAAAGCACCTGCACTTAAAGTGCTCAGCACATTACTATACTGGTATAAACCGATATCTGAATAATCTCCCTCATAAAATGTGTAGCCATAACATTACCCAATGATCGAATGCTTAAGAACAACATTGCAAATACACCACTGTGTATATTTGTATGTGGGTGTGTTTATGTATTAAAAGAAGCGGCTGCAATAGAAGTGCTTCCACACTTATCAGCTGTCCTATGAGAACAGTAGCTCATTTTTTGTGGTACATTTGATTCACTCAATAATCTCTTTGGAGCCCCATGGTATGAGTGTGAGTTAATGCCATGGAGAAAGAAAAACATCCAAATCCAATGACTACTGAAATGTTATCCGTATAGGCAACAACCTAATCCAATTGGAGTAGTATGAGTGAGTCGCCGATTTGTCAGATATGCAGCTTGCCTATGTGTTTAACACCTAATGGGAGTAGATGAGGGAAGCAATAGATCATAGCCCAGGTAGTTTTAACACATTAACCCCTCAGGGTTTGTGTACATGTATCTTTCCAATCTCCCCACCCCCACCTTCTGTTACCTCATCAGCCATGAATGCCTTACTGGAGCACAAACCAGAAGCAGCCATAATCTGTCAACATGCCCTTTAATTGGAAGGGGGAAACAACCCCGTGTGCTTCCAGTTGTGCCATTCCTAAGTGCACATGTCAAAGAACATGGAGTTCGCGGAGGAAGTGATCCCGAGAGAATGACGCATAATTAAAAGTATCTTTTAATAGGCTTGTAATGCTGAGCCTGAGTCTTGTTGCCTTAAGTAGAGGGTGAACCCTGTGGCTGGAGATGGATGGACGGGCGTCTGCCTTAGGGACTGTTAAAGCCATACGCTGCCTGACTGCCATCAGACTCGCGGACTGTGCCGAGGTCACCGCTGTTACGAGGACACTGGCGACTTTTTGCCACAGCATCACTCACAGCTCGTTATCCTTGTTCTTTTGACCATTTCAAGGAGGGATTCTTGTGCACAACAACATGTCTCCTCTATAGCCACAATGGCTAGTTTTGTTGTCCCTCATCTTCCAAGCCCATTTGTGTGTTGAAAAGGAACTCGGGGGCTGATTTGAGGCTCACTACGCTGTAATCAAATGAGCCCGGTCAGAGAAAGAGAAGAGTGTAATCGTCTGTTCGGCATTCCACCGACCGTGTTGCTTTTTTTTGTTTTGCACAGGCAGGACTTTGATGTCATATCGTCTTACCTCTGTAGTCCCAGCAGCAAGGCTTCATAAACACAGAATGGAAAACTTCCTTAACATTGGAATTGTAGATTTCTACATATCCTGTCCCTCCACATTCCACACGCGCCCCGTTGCATTCCTCTTGTCCCAGCGCGTAGGTATTGAGTTTCCCTTCTTGTGCCTTTGATGCATTAAACTTATTTCAATCAATCCCCATTATTCAGAGTGCCATGTATATTCTGATGTGACAACCAATCCAACATAGCTCAATACAACCTTCTCTCTCAGTAGTAAAGTGGCACAGTGCCATTGTGCTGCATTAGTATTGCATACTGGGGTTTTCTTAATGATAAAAGCACTACTAACCAACTTGCAAAGAAAAGCAAAACATATAATTTAATGTGAAGAAAAGCTAACTTCTTTTGAACATGTTCCTTGCAATTAAACTATACTTCAGCGGTCTTTGGAACTGAACAATTTCTGATAAAATAATGTTAAAATGTTGTTTTTCAACATTATAGTTTAGTAGTACGAGTGTTACTGAACAAAGTACCCAGCACTAAGATCAAGTAGGTTCATCCCAGTTTGATCACAGGGTTTAATAATAACTGGTATTTGTTCAAGTGTATGCTATGATGATAAGGTTACCTTTTGATAAGGTTATCTATTGCTTTCGAACCCTACTCCCCCTGACATAGCAGCTACACCATGCAACATCCAACACAGTGCCCTGGGTGATTGAGCCAGACGTCCAAAGCCCAAACAGAGATACTCCCTCTAATGCCCCACACCTGGTGCAGATTTGGAGGGGGATTCCATCACAGGTACTGTCTTACATTTTCGCCAATCCCAGAAAGCCCCTGAGGTATTTCCTCCTCTCTCCAAGGCTGTGTTTGTTTCCCCTTTACTCTGCCACCCGACTCCCAAGTCTACTCTGATATCTCTGATGAGATGTTTAGGGTTGGTGTTGTGACTAATCCAATGCTCATTCTCTTTCTCTTTCTATCACTTGGTCCTTCCGTGTTGGCGAGAATACCCCTCCCCCTCTAACCCCCTCCATCCCTCCCCCCATCTATCCCTTTGCTGGGGTATGTTTTACAACTGGACATGCGATCAACCAGGCTGCTCACCTTACAGCTGGCGGGCCCATCTGCAGGCATCACTCGGCAGCAGAGCTAGCTAACGTAAACACAACCAGTGACATCAAAGGCTGGCAGGCTTAGCCGCACCACCTGAGAGTGTTGACGGGAATGCGCAGGAGCGTCGGATGGCCTTGGATTGGACTTTGTAATGGACATTTCGTGTCTTTGTCAATGGGTGGACAATGGGCTCTGAATGCACAAATAGAAATAGAATAATATGAAAGCCATACTGTTTTAGCTTTTCGAAAAGTTTTCATAGTCACACATTTCTCATGTTAATAAAAGCACATAATAATGTTAAATCTACGTGTGCGGCGATATTTCTCTTGATATATCGGTAGCTGTGACCCTGGTGGAATGCAGGTTCCATGCTTTTATTGGTCTGCTATTTGTGTTGACACATGTGACTACTTCCCTGATGCAAACGCAACCTAAACATTAGGTGAGGGGAAGGCAAGCGTGGCCCATAAAAGCTCTGCGCTTCAAACACTTTGAACAGACAACTAGCCCTAATCACTCCCAGAGCAGTGCAGCGTGTAATTACTCTGCCAAACGTTTGCCTTTCACAGCTTAGCACCGGGAGCCCTGATCTGCGCTTCCCCGTCTTTCCTCTGCACCCCGTGTGTGTAGGGGGAACTCTCCCCCTTCCCTCTCATCCTCTCCTCTCCTCCGCAGAGCGCCAGGGAAGCTGAGCTCCTTCTCAATATTTAGAGAGAGGTCCGCGCGGGAGAGGCGAGGGAGGGAAGAGAGAGGGCTGAGGTCGGTGCTTCCGGCTTTGTGGGCGCCCATTTAAACAGGCTTTGAAACCTTAGCCGTCCGGAGATCAGAAATAACCTTATTGACTGGACCCAGGAGTGAATGAGCACACGGGGTCCTTACAGTTTGCCCTGCCAAGCCACACAGTACAGCACAGAGGGAAAGCTGCTTGGGGTTGTCTACAAAGGCTTCAGCCATTAATTTTACATTCAGAGAAACATGACATTGCCCTCCGCCTGTTTTGGGTGCTTCAAGCCTGTACTTCGTTGTTTTTGTGTTAGCGGCAAAGTTCATTGCATTATTCTTTTTTTTTTATCATAGTTTCTCTCTCTCTCGCTCTCTCTCTCTCTCTCTCTCTCTCTCTCTCTCTCTCTCTCACCCTCTCTCTCTCCCTGTCTTACTCCTCTGAGCTGTTGTTTCACTCTGTGTAATGCTAATAAGATGACACGATGCAAATGTGGACTGAAGGGAGCTGCCTGGAGAGCAGGTAAAGAGTGCAGGGAAGGGGATCCCATAATGACTATTAGCTGAATTTCACGCGCTGCCTCTGATCTCTCACACTGACAGGGCCCTTTATACAAGTCGTCTGGGTGTGCCTGCATCACTGCATGGCTCTCTCTGTCCCACTCCACTGCAATGTGCACAACATAATACACAGGATGTTGGGGCATTCTGATCTGTGACATTCTTTCTTGATTATAGGTTTGTTTGGCCACTTTTGCCAAGTACAGCATGTTTAAAAATAAAAACCAAAAAACGTTATGTAGCCATTTTAGTTTATCTTTGCTGTTTGTAAGCCGTACAGTACATCACAATGGAGGTGTCATGCTACTTTCACAATTATCTCAGCAAATAGAACACAAAGGATCACTTAGAATATGTCTTTATCATTTCACAAGTGAGTTTGAACAAACTGTTTGGGAGCATATTAAATTCATTTCCATGCAGTATTTTAAGCAGCTCTCTTACTAACTGTGATATTGTAAAGACTTTTCTGTGAGCCCCATTTTATCATTGATGTTGTAATTTCACTTCATCAGTCAGTTGTGACTAAAAATACATCAGGGATTAGTTTCGCGGCCAGACAATCTCGCACAGCTTTGATAGCATAATGGGAACTGGTTGCTCATGCAAACTATGATCTGATATAGGTTCATAATGCCTCTGAACGGCACAATGCATTTGGGTTTTAGAAACTATCAAGTATGACTATTTTTTCAAATTCTTGAAATGATCAAAATGAAGAGAGCTCTTGCGTGTTAAGTCCTTTGTAGGGGCATAGTTTGAGAAGATCAAAACAGACGCTCCCCCTTTTTCCTTTTTCTATTCCACACAAATTAGCTATGGTCCTGGAGGGCAACATGACAAGAGGTTACTGCAAGACTATGTGTTTAATTAATTGAAAAAATGCTCAAATTGCTTTTACAGTTGTTATGAGAAGTGAAAAAAGGGAATCCGTGTTGCCAGTACTCAACCATAATGAGCACCCCTGGGATTTAAATATTTAGCAGTAGCCATGTTGCAGCACTTAGGACACAAATTTCTATTTTAACTATGAAAGCATTGCTGTCTTAAGTGCATGGGTCTGCGTGGACAGTTGTGCAGAGGGGAGCAGCCAAGGATATTTCTGTGAGACACCCCGGTGACTTGCTGGGCCCTTCCACATAACACGTGTGTAAAAGATATGTCAGTGGAATTCCCTGGGGTTAAGCATTACCCAAAGTATTTAGGTTTCTAATTAGACCAAGGGCCTTCGTCTATCCCCACAGAGGCACAGGCAACCCATCAGAATGTGACAACGCACAGAGGGGGAAGGGAGGAGAGATCAGTAAGAAAAGAAAATACAGGGAGAAAAAAAGACTGTTTGTTCCAACTTTAATCACACATAGCCTTTGATAACGGCGCATGTTGAAGAGAGAAAGCCAGCGAGGCGGTATGTGTCTATGGCGCATTAATGATCTGTGGAACAGGAGGACAGGAGGCCCATTGAAGACTCCCAGACTATTGTAAGAGTCCCTGCTGGTCTGCAGGCTACTGTTCCACTGGGGCTCTGCTAGGCTAGCCCAGCCCACGTTGTGCCGTGCTTGGCCTTGTTCGTGTCTCATCTATGCACACTGGCCCATGTGGACGCACCAACAGCTGACCACGGCAACTGCTTGTCGTGGATCATCAGGTTACCCACTAATGAGTAATAAGGGCTATCCCAAACTCACACGACTTTGATCTCCTATGCAGCACAGGGTTCAGAGATGGAAGAAGAGAAGGTGCATAACGATGGGAGTGGAAATTTGAGCTCTGTTTTATGTTAGTATAAGGGCAAGCTGAGTAACAACAACACATAAGCAAGTATGCGAGCTAACTTACAAGCCAATAATTACTTTCCTTTGGAGAGGGATGTGCATGGGCTGAAATTAAATGGATATGTCTGGTTACCCACCTTAGAGAACTGGCAGAGGAGTTTACTGTGAGATTCACTAAATTGACCGTAGTCTAAATGGGAACAGTGTTTCAGTCTAATCCAATCCTATCTCCCAGTCTTATGTTAAACATTTCAAATTAAAATTGCTTGGATAATGTGGTATTGTTAATAATTTATAGCATGCATAAACAAAATAGTATGCCTTTATGTGCCGTTTTGCAGGGAATTACAGTTGTTTGCCACACATTTAAAAAAATGGGTGGCAGTTTCTCAACTCAAGTGAACTACATTAAAAAACCCTCATTCCATAAAATAATTTTGTCTCAGGATTATTCAAATCTGGAGAATTAGGGTGAAAAAATCCATGCGTAAAATTACAGTCTATTCAACTTCAGGCGACATTTCCCTCAAGAGGCAAATATGTTAATTGGGATTCCTAAAGTAGCTCAATCCTCAAGTTATTTAATTTTCCCCAATTGCCTGAACTATGCTGGAACCACAGGGAATGAGAGAAAACCACAGTCTCAACATTAGAGAGAGCCAATGGAGAGAAGGGAGCACCAAGAATTATCGTGAGATAAAGCGTATAGTTTTACCTAAAGACAGCATCCCATGTGTTTGATACAAAACTTTTGCTGGATGACGTGTCACAGCAAAGCACCATTAAAAGTATTATTCTAAAAAGCGTGCTCCTTTAGTGTGGCAACACTGATGCTGAAAGTAAGTTTGAAAGTGCAGACTGTTAGAACAGTACATCAGTCATGTCTTGGCTGTGATCTGGGAAGGGAAGGTGCAGCAGCGGTGAACAACCCGTCAGCCTGACATGTCAGAGGATCCTTATCATCTCCATGACTGATACGGCATGTCAGCTCTGTGCCATCCATGTGCCTCACCCAGAGACCTTGTCCTTGTTTGTTGTGTGGTGATTGGTCTGTGGCCGCCTGGTCCCAAACAGGCCCTGGCGGCCTACCAGGGGGGGCACGTGGTCCCCGCTCTCATTGTGGTGAACCACTGACCGTGTTGCACTCCATTCTCCTCTGCCTCGGGAAATAATGGGTCAGAAAAAGAAAATGGATAGCCTAGAAAGGAAGAGGCTGAGCCTTGTTGCCTGGCTGCTCCAACTTAAGAGAACAATGCAAGTGCTAAACCGTCAGTTTCAATGCAGGGCTGCCTTTCAAAAGCCAAAGAATACTACGTAAAAATTCTGAAAACGCCTTTTGGTGACTCCAGAGACTTTACATTCTTAGCAATTTCAATATAAATACATTTAAAAACAATAATTGTATACTGTTCTGTTGCTTTGTCTTCAGTTTGTCCAGTTTGGTGGTCATCTGGGCTAAACATGGCCGGGAAGGGTGACTCTCAGATACACAACGGAAGCCCGTTATATTTACTGAATTAACAGCACACTTTATCCAGCCCACAACAGCTGCACACTGCACTTAGCTGATTGAGAGTGGTCCCACTACCATTTGCAGAGCGCCACGAATGAACAGTTGGGCAGGTTTATGTGTGCTTTGCTCTCCTGATGCTAGAAATCAACACTGACACTCCCATGCAAAAGCAAACACTTATATAGGCAGATTGGCCGTGTTGGGAGTGCATGCCAAAAAGAGCCCTTTGTTCAGTATTTCACTGAGATGTTGGTTATGCTAGTTGTGTATACATCCACTGTGGGAGGCAGTGTGCTGAATGCAGTCGGAGTTTAGCTCATACTGTATTGTGGTTACTGGGTGAACTGACGAGAGATCCAGGTTTATGTCAAAAAATACAAAAAAACTAGACTATGTTTTGCTGTAAAATCTGTTTTTCTATTCTCTCCAGGCAAAATTCACAGCATGTGTTCAAGAGCTCCAGGCTATTGCCTCAAACGGCTGCAACTGCTTTTCTCCATTGTCAGAACACGAAAAAAAGAAAATGTAAGTATGAAAATAAACATTATTAAGAGACGTAACATACATGTAAGAAAAGATAAAGAAAGAAAAGTAGTGTCTTAAAACGTGGTCCCAAACCGTTGTACTATTGCCAGTATAGTCAGAGTCACACTTCTCCATGTCAGTCATTAATGGAATGGCACACATAAGCAGGGTATCATAATATATAATAGGAATAATGGTCCTTTGATTTTTGGATTTCCTGTTTGAACACCTGTCACTTTTTGGCAAGGGCACGCCCCAGCACCAGGTCTCCCCTGCTGGAGGGAGGGGGAGGAGTGTGTATATATATGAGTGTGTGTGTGTGTGTGTGTGTGTGTGTATGTGTGTGTCTGTGTGTGTGCTTTGTTTGTGTGTGTGTGTGTGCGTGTGTGTGTGCGTGTGTGTGTGTCTTTTCCAGCCAAAGCGAGCGCGAGGAGTTTGAGACGGAGAACCAGCAGAAGCACGAGAGGGAGAGAGTGGTGCTGACGGAAGAAAACAAGAAGCTTTCCAGCGAACTGGACAAGGTGAGGCACACACACACACACACACACACACACACATACACACGTACTCAAACACACACACATACTCACACATGCACACACATACACACAAACTCACTCACTCACACACTCGCTTACTCACACACACAAACAGACACACACACTCACTCACACCCTCACGCACACTCTGTCACAAGCACACACACTCTCGCAGTCGTAAATCAAAACGCTAGAGCACACACTTCTCCCCGAGTGTAAACACATTTTCCTCACACATATGTTCCAGTCTTTCAAGTGTCCTCACTGGTGTTGGCTTTGTAATGGAACCAAGACGGGAGGAGGTATGCAGAGCGGGTCTGTGTGGTTAGGAAGGGACGGCCCTCTACACACACACACACACACACACACACACACACACACACACCCAACCCTTATCTCTCGCGTTTGCGATTCGTCCCTCCTCCTCTCCCTGGCTTTCGCGGGTTCACACACCGTACTGTAACCCCGGGTTACCCCCTTCAAAACAGCCCCTCGGATCATAACCGCCCCCCCCCCCCCCCCTCCTCTACCTCTCCACCCCGTGCGACGAAGCTCCACCATCCTCCCCGCTGTTCCAACAGCCCTGGGAGCCCTCCTCCGTCTGAGGCCCGGACGGACCAACGCACTCCGGATCCCTCTCTCTGTTGACGTTGGCTTCTCGGGAACGGATGCGTGGAACCAAACCCCCCGGTCGAATAATAGTTTCCTCGGAGTCGGGACACATCAGTCGGAAAGCGCCGCGGTGTGTGTGTCCCCCCCCCGCGTGGTTAAGTGGGAAGAACGGGAAGAGAGAGAGAGGGGGGCAGACCGGAGGAGGAACGGGGAACACACATGGTTTTTATGGGGGGGTCAGGTATCTGCGCTGCCAGTCGCTCTTATCAGCGTGTCGGTTTGAAGCGCACGCGACGGGGGGGTTCAGCCTCAACCCCCGAAGGACAAAGCAGCGCGTCTCCCCCGGCGACGGGCACGACGACAACCGGCTCCGATGAAGTTTCCCACCGGCTCCCCCCGTCGTCCCTACCTCTCCTCCGAGCCGACGTGTCCCGCTCCTAAAGGCCCGGCGCGGTCCGGGTTTCGGTTCCGGACGCTCCGCCGAGACGGTGCCGTGAGGTTTCCGAGGCGGGTGGGGCGGGGGGTTTGCGCTGGTGTGACGGCTGTCACTCTCGTTCGCCACGTGGGATCGGTCGCAGGCCGATTTGAAGCCCTCAGCCCGGCCGTCTCCTGTGTTACCAGACTTCTAAGAACGTTGGGGGGGGCTGGGTTAACAGATAATTGTAAGGCGGAGTTGTTTTGGCTGTTGGACCCTAGCCCATGTTGAATATCCACCTTCTGTCCGCTCCTGTTTTCTTCTCTCCTCTCCTGTAGTCTCCTCTCCTCTAGTCTCCTTTAGTCTCCTCTAGTCTCCTCTCCTCTAGTCTCCTCTCCTCTTGTCTCCTCTCCTCTAGTCTCCTCTAATCTCCTCTAGTCTCCTCTAGTCTCCTCTTCTCTTGTCTCCTCTCCTGTAGTCTCCTCTCCTCTAGTCTCCTCTCCTCTAGTCTCCTCTCCTCTTCTCTCCTCTCCTCTTCTCTCCTCTCCTGTAGTCTCCTCTCCTCTAGTCTCCTCTCCTGTAGTCTCCTCTCCTCTCTGCTCCTTTCCTCTCCTGTCGTCTCCTTCCCTCTCCTCTAGTCTCCTATCCTCTCGTCCTTCCATGTTCTGGGTTCTTTCCCGTTCGTACGGTCTAGGAGGCGTTCCTCTAACTTTGTCTCGGCTGTTTCGAATGCGATGGCGGTTACAACTGGGTGGATAATGGCGTTAATCGTACAGGCGCGGTTATGAAAGAAATCACGCTTTAAATATAAGACTCGTATGACTGATGTGACTAATACTATTCTGTCCTGATGATGAATCTAATACATCCTCCTTCTATTCTCCTCCCTTTGTCCGTGTGTGTGTGTGTGTGTGTGTGTGTGTGTGTGTGTGTGTGTGTGTGTGCGTGTAGCTGACGTCCATGTTTGAGAAGCTGAGCGGCAGCAACCGTCAGCTGGAGGACGAGCTGAGGGAGCTGGCCGACAAGAAGGAGAGCGTGGCACACTGGGAGGCCCAGATCACCGAGATCATCCAATGGTGAGGCAGACAGACTGACTGACAGGCGGCTCGTCCAATGGCGGAGGGGATGTAGGCGGGGACCAATGTCAGAAAGACATTTGCAAGAGAGAGAGACATTTTTTATTTGCTGCTTAGACCTTTGAAACAGATGAGCAATGGAACGGGTATTAAAACACAGGGACATCTTGTACTTCAAAGCGAAATCACTGCCAAGTACTCGCAGTACACACACACACACACACACACACACACACACACACAGCACACACACACACACACACACACACACACATTTACAGTAGACACAAACAGACATACGGGCATACCAGCCTTGTAGATGCAGGCAGGCGTGGCGGTGCAGGCTGTTCGAGCCGTAAAAACCAGAACCATGTCGGGGTTCCACTTCATCTTAAGATCATACAGATGCTTGCCCCCCCCCCCGACCGTCCGTCCCAGATCCCCGTTCCCACAGAACGTGACACCGGGCCAGCTGCAGCCTTGCTGCGGGGATCGCCCTGCAGTCTCCACATAGCGCACATACCGAAGCACTCACACAGACACTCAGACACGCAGACACTGCAGGACCGAGGACCCTGGAATCTCAAGCCGCGGTTGGCGCCCCCTGCTGCACGTTGAACGTACTGCATAGAACCGTGAAGGACAAATTGGAAAGTCGGCTACAGACACCTTGGGGGTGTGTGTGTGTGTGTGTGTGTGTGTGTGTGTGTGTGTGTGTGTGTGTGTGTGTGTGTACGTGCCGATGAACTTTCAGACTGTCCTTATTAGAAAACACTTTACAAGAGATATGTAACATATATATATATATATATAATAATAATAATAATACATTATATTTATAGAGCGCTTTTCAAAACACTCAAAGACGCTGATAAAGCAGGCATCAGCCACAAACTCCAAGCCTTCACTAAACACACACTACCACTGGTGCTCTGATGACTGTGTTTACCCTCATGACTGTGTTTACCCTATCGACTGTGTTCACTCTGATGACTATTTTTACTGTGATGACTGTTTTCCCTGATGACTGTGTTTACCCTGATGACTGTGTATACTGTGATGACTGTGCTTACTGTGATGACTGTGTAAACTTTGATGACTGTGTAACCTTTGATGACTGTGTTTACCCTGATGACTGTGCTTACTGTGATGACTATGTCTCTCTATCTCTTTAGGTGTACTCTATGTGATGGCTAAATTTAGACACATTTTTAGCCTATTTCATAGATATACTTAGATGTATTC
>JAVQJS010079116.1:0-10912 GCA_036024795.1 Galaxias rostratus
TCTCTCTCTCTCTCTCTCTCTCTGAGACGATTCTCCCTCACCTCCTCTGCTTTGGGGCAGTCGTAGTTCCAGCCACAGATCTGGTCGTTGCCGGTGAACATGTTCATGGACATCATGCAGACAGTGAGGGTGACCGTGCTCACTATCACCTCCCAGGGGTGGGAGGCCACCATGAGGCCATGCAGCCTGAACAGACGGGTCAACATGGCCAACGAGAGGGTTCTGGAACAACCACGAGCAGTGGATACAGGAACAGTGTTAGTGTTGGTACAGGTGTGTCACGGCGGGCAGCGTTGATATGGTTTTTGCTTTGCCACTACTCTGGAGCAGGCCAAAGCCCGGGGACTGCCAAGACGCTGCACAGTGTTCTGGTGCTCATCTCCATTGTGGAACCTGAAGAACCGACAGCGGGGGTCTGAATGGGACGGACACTCCACCGTGTATTGAATCAAACATTTGTAGTGTTTGTTTATTTTTGAATGTTTTATTTTTGGTTTTACATGTTTTGTTTCATGGCTTGCTTAACAGGGCGCTGATACATCGTCTCATGTAAGGTCTGAATATGAAAAACAATACTTGCTTATCATCTCACAATTCTCTAACAATGGTCAGCAGAATATAAAAATAGAAACACACTTTTTCATTATTCAGTAGTACATAATAGGCTACATACATAGACAGAAACAGATTAAAGAAATCCTGTCACAAAAGGAGAGAGAATAAACTATTTGATCCTCCTGTAATATTCGACTTTATGGAACAGCAACGACCTGGTGCATGTTTAACTATACAAAAGTGAGAAAATATTAATAATAATAATAATAATTTATAAACATTTTCCTTAGCTCAATTATTATATGTAATCAATATTTTGTGAATTTTTCCACCCCTAACAGATCATGGTTAACTACGCTCCAATTTTGTTTACAAATTTACAATTACAAATTGTTTTCAATTTTTTTTTTTTTTTTTCAGACTGGTCAAATTGACCCGCCACATAATAGGAGCGATAACTTTCCAACAGAAAGCAGCGACGGTCTTTCAGATTTAGAAAGTGTCCGTTTAAAGGGGACCTCGGAAAGCACGAGAAAAGTTAATTGCACGCGCTATCTCTGCTGTGTATCCGTCATCTCTGTTGCCATGGCAAATTCTTAGTCATCGATACAGCACTCGAACCTTTTCACTCTGTCACACGCACCTCGAGCATGAGAGGACTGCCCCGCACGCATCCATCAGCGTGCCATTCAAAATGGAAACTTTTTTTAAGTGATTGTGGAAAGACTGAACTTAAATATTTGGGCTCCCATCACTGATACGGTTTAACACGCATAATGTAATTATTTAATACTAAAATAATAATAAATTATACAAATATAAACAACTACAAAATAACAATAACCATATCAAGATTTTAATTTTTTCAAGTCAAATTTCTAATGAGAAAATCAATTATGATTTTGGTTTCGAGTGCTATATTTTACTAAATGTTTCAACGGACTGGTTGCAAGGATGAGTCAGACTACGGAATGGCCAACAGTAAAAACACTATTCGTCGCACAGACAATAGATGCTCTCTAGACCTGCTCAGTCAGTTAAGACAAAAGCCCTCCCAACGTATGGAATAGTTATGGAATAGTTCAAACTATTTTAGTGAACATCAATCGCAACAAAAAAAAATATTGTAAAAATATTGTGTTAATACACGGATGAAGGACCGATCTTGAACACCAGCAACAAAGCAATATTAACATTTAATCTAATATGTTTGAGTACAAAATGTGTGTAGTATACATAGAATGAGTTCAGAGCGCTGGACATGATACAACGCCAAACGCACGCTCGCCAAACTCCAGAACAGTATGATGGATCAGCCAATTACAGCTTAAGGCTGAACATTTGAGTTGGGCTAAGGTAACTTCGATTAATCGGTCTAAAAGCAAATGACATGTTACCGTAGCAAGGAGAATAGACTTACCTTGTCAAACCGGCTCAGAGAATTAGAACACAGACTATAAATGGATAATAGTCCGTGTCAGTCAGAATGCAACGGATTCAAGAGTCCTGAAGTTCCAATTAAAGTAAGCTTAAATCAAACCCGAAACAGTATGCATAATTGTCTTGTTGATACAATAAACAATTCTGTGCATACAGGCACTTTCCTTCCCGTTCCATCAACCTGAGAGGCAGGGGCTCAGTCGCCGCCGGCTTGAGTAGCCCAGTGCAAATGGAACGATGGGCTGGGTCTGCGTCACCGACGATGTAATCCAATCAGATCCAAAGCCTGCCCTATGAACGCTCAAACCACGCCCCGTTTCCTTGGAGACATGGACAAAAGGCGTGCTAAGCTCGCAGACGCGTGATCTCACCACCACGGCTCGAGCCAGGGAAGTGCAGCATCATTGGTCCTGCATTGACACGGTGGGCTTACCCGCAATGGTTTTGAATCTCGACTCGAACGCAGGGACATTAGACGTTTAAAGTGAATACATTGGTAGAAATTATGTGACCAAAGACAGTCTGACAAGGTAAAAATCGATGTAAAGGGCAAGCCAATGCATATACCTTTGACACGGTAAAACACGGGCAGAACGCTTACAATTGTGAATCACTTTCGACGCTATTTAACAGCAGAATGGCTGACCAACTATTAAACGTTGTTCCTAACAACCGCTAAACATTATTTGCAAGAAAGCTAATGCCTAAACAATGAACAACGACCGAAGCGTGGCGTGATTCGAAACAGTGAAAAGCATGCGTATAGCCCATGGACCGGCTGTCAGAACAGAAAGTGGGCGGCACCGCTGACACTGACAATAAACTGGACCGTCCATGCGTCAAATAGAGGGAATTCGCTTATATATGGATAATCGCAATCACAAGATAGAATTACAAAAATATATCCCAATATGGCTGAATTCACTCTAATGCAGCATAACGATTTTAAAGGCTACAAATGCACATGAGCTGGTCGACTGCTCTTTTGCGCTGCCCTTCTATAGGCTAAACGCTTAATTTGACATCTCATTTAAAATAAACTGAATAAACGGATCCATGGAAACTCAGCCCTAGGTATGAAATGAGCAGTAATTAGCCCAAGCATTTTACTTAAACATCGTATATTCCCAATACGAATAGCACACATCTCACGGTAGCGGCGGGAAGCAACGCCATTATACTTTTTCTTCTCCAAATCCATAAAACATTAATAACGTGCCATTAACTTGCCATACTGCTGTAAAAATAATAAAAAGTGCGTTTTGGGCCTGGGGATAATAGAACTTCAGCTTTGCCCTGTTTACAAAAGTAGGATGGGCTTCTCTTAGAAAGAGGAGAGGAAAACATTGTCTGTTTTTTATGTACGAGGTATTGCTGGAAAAGTTTTTACTTTAGTTCATCATTACTACAGAAACCGAGTGGTCATTGGCCACGCTCGCGGGACTATGTATCACCGCTGAAAGCCGCAAAGTGAAAACAAACCTCGGTAAATCAGCCGTCTGTTTTTTTTGCCACGTATAAATATAATAATTAATATAACATAATATATATATAATATATATATATTAATATAATTATCTGGAGCACAATTTGTAATTAAGTCAGAGGGTGTCAAACGGGCCGGGATCACCCAAATTTGTAATTTACTATATTCCAATGCCATCTAATGAACGGATGGATGGATGGATGGATGAATGTTGCAATGCTCATGGTTTGATTTGTTGCCCTTACTTGTTTCTGTCCCCAACATCTCCGGTAGGGGTATCCGCTGCGAATGGTATGACGTCACTAACGACGCTACACGAAACGCAACGTCATACCAGTTTGTTTGTTTGTGTGAGCGCTTCCTTAGTAACTTCAAACTCGAGTATGGCATCCTCGAGTCCGATAACGTTGATATTTTCGTTCTTTTATCTTATGAGGTCATAAGACATGATATAGAATTCTTTGAAAAAAAATATTCAAGGGAATCTAATTTAACAGTAGACCGTTAGAGTTAAAATGGACATTCGGCAATACAGCAGACCAATCTTTGTAACCGACTGGCAAGTACACCCCCCTGTTTTCTTACCCTCTCCTCTTGACGTGAAATGAAAGTCTACTTGCAAATTCTGCATGGGCTGTTTTGAATTACAGTCAAGTATTCTTTACTTTTTGTAAAAACATTGTGTGGGGGATGGTTGTATCTGCAGGCACAAGAGCCGACAGGCTGAGCCGAAGGACTACGACTTCTCTCTGTGTCCAGAGGGCAAAAAGAACCTGCACGTGTCAACGTACAAGAACTTGGGCACATGCACGAACGTGAGGAACACGTGCTGTAGCAAAATGTATCAAACTCATCTGGTTATTTTACTGTCTTTATGACTGATATGTGTTTTGAAATATCGAGGAACAGGAAGAAATGTGGAATCGTTTCAAACCTAAAAGTTGACACGTTGTCATGCAGCGCAGCTCTTGGTGTTTATCCTGGTGTGTGTGTGTATGTGTGTGTGTGTGTCTGTGCGGGTGCGTGCGCGTGTGTGTAGTGTGTGTGTGTGTGTGTATGTGCGTGCGTGCGTGCATGTGTGTGTGTCCTCCTCATGGTCTGACAGTGTGTGTGTATATGTCTGTATGTGTGTGTGTGTGTGTGTGTGTGCGTGCGTGCGTGCACTTGCGTGTGTGTGTGTCCTCCTCATGGCCTGACAGTGTGTGTGTGTTGCAGGACTGGATCACCACCACAGAGAGCCAGCTGGATCAGTACCTCCTGAAGGGCGTGTACCAGGGAAAGACCGTCCCTCAGGCCATGCTGACCGCTGAGAACCTCCTGTCGGACGACTTTAACCTGCGCACCCTGGACAGGTGGGCTCACCTGTATACACTGCAGCGTTTACCCTGGACAGGTGGGCTCACCTGTATACACTACAGCATTTACCCTGGACAGGTGGGCTCACCTGTATACACTACAGCCTTTACCCTGGACAGGTGGGCTCACCTGTATACACTACAGCCTTTACACTGGATAGGTGGGCTCATCTGTAAACCCTACAGCGTTTACACTGGACACTGGACAGGTGGGCTCACCTGTACACACTACAGCCTTTAGACTGGACAGGTGGTCTCACCTGTACACACTACAGCCTTTACATTCGACATGTGGGCTCACCTGTGTACACCAAGCCTTTAGATTGGACAGGAGGATTCACCTGGATGGCAGTGATCTTATTTAAATCCCTGTCAGTCCCGTTAGAGTATTTCCCATAGGGTGGGCTGCCCTAGCTGAAGTTGTGGTTCCGGTCCAGTTGGATCACTTCAGGTTCACTGTGGTAGTGAAGGTTCCCCATTCGGGGCCATTATGTCACATTATCATTCAAGCGTTAATCTGTTGATGTTTGTTTTGTTTTTGTTTTTGTCTCTGGTCAGTTCGGATGCAACCAGTCATGTCCTGCCACGTCATAAGCCAGGCCACGACCAGTTGTAAGTGCCCCTCAAACATCAAACCTTCCTCTCCACTCTCTCCTGCTCTGGGCTTGACGTGTGGTCAATCTGCCACTAGGGGGAGTAGTCGTTCCATAGTCTGGACCTCCAAGGAGAGAGTCTGATATCTGACAAAGAACATCCTGCGAAGATGACTCTATTCTCTGTATGCTTCTTATATTATGATTATGTTATAATATGATATATTATTATTATTATTATCATTATTAATAATAATAATAATAATAATAATAATAATCAAAGTGCTTAATAGCATCTGGTCACCTCATGAGTAGAGAATTGTCTATAGAACATGACTGCAGTCAAACGCATTATAATACAGCTGCATTTGACGCATTAGAATCAACTGGCACTATTAGTGACTTATTTAAGGAAGATCAAAGGAATACAACCTTCCGTTTTAACCCCACTGCTTTCTATTCCATCTAGTCTATACTCCATTCCATACTCTATCCCATACTCAACTCCACACTATACCCCATACTCTATCCTACAGTCTACTCCATACTATACTCTATACTCTACACCATACTTTATTCCACATTCTACTCCATACTATACTCCATACTCTACACCATACTTTATTCCACATTCTACTCCATACTCTACTCCACACTCTACTCCATACTCTACTTCATACTTTATACCTTATGCTATTTTATGCTCTCAAAAACCCTGGTCCATTGTTCTCCTCGTAAGCACTCAATTGACCAGAGCAGTGTTTGGTTCAAATGCGGATTGTTGGTTTCAAAGGGCAGAGATTGAGTGTTGAACCCTGGTGGGGAGTGTGTACGTGTGTGTGTGCGTTTGTGTTTGTTCAGACTGTGTTTGTGTGTTTCCAGGGTGATGGATACCACCTATACTGTGGATTACTTCCCCCCAAGTAACCTCTGCCCTGAACTAGTGAGTATGGATGAGATTGTCCTGATGGCTATCCTGAGTACTGATGCTGTTTATATCATCTACACCACTGAACACTGATGCTGTTTATCAACTCCACCACTGAACACTGATGCTGTTTATATCATCTCCACCACTGAACACTGATGCTGTTTATATCATATACACCACTGAACACTGATGGTGTTTATCAACGGCGGCTGTTTTAAAAGTAACTGAGTGTATGTAATACTGGCACAGCTGCTTTAATAGTGGCACAGCTGTTTTAATACTGACACAGCTGTTTTGATGGTGGCTGAGCGGTTTTAATAATGTCACAGCTGTTTTAATACTGACACAGCTGTTTTAGTAGGAGGGCATCCATTTTGATAAGACCAATAGTAACGTGCAGCGACACAGTGGTAATATTGGTCCAGTGAAGTCAGTGGTTGCGTCATAGTCGACCTGCCAGCCCTGGAAACAGCAGTGGCAGCGTTTAGCGCGGTAAGCACAGAGGGTTTAGATAGGATCCACTATGGAAGGGCTTCCAGATGTGTTCCCAGGCATGTGAGCTCTGCCTGGGAGTCACCAGAGGGGCTAGGCCTGCTCCGGGGCCCTGCTGTCCCTGGCACCCACGCTCCCTTCATTTTAAACAGGAAGTCCAGAGCAGGGCTTCCAGAAAGGGCTTTCCTATCAGCGCTGGAAGGGGTCCAGGAAAGGCGACCTTCTGGTGGCCTCAGTGCCGGAGTGTGGACCTGTCAGGTCCTTCTCCCGTCAGAGGAGCCCCTGGATGTAGACACGGCACACTGTTCCATGTTCCTAGGGATCCGGGATCTCAATACAGTTCCATATCGTAGAGGATCTCAATACAGTTCCATATCGTAGATAATCTCAATACAGTTCCATATCGTAGATGATCTCAGTACAGTTCCATATCATAGAGGATCATAATGTAGATCCATATCGTAGAGGATCTCAATACAGCTCCATATCGTAGAGGATCTCAATACAGTTCCATATCGTAGAGGATCTCAATACAGTTCCATATCGTACAATACTGATCCATATTGTTGATGTTCTCAATACAGTTCCACATCGTACATGATATTAATGCCCTGACGGTAGGGGCCGATCTATTCCTTTGTAACAGCTGTTGTGCTCCTTTCCACTGTCAATGGAGGGCCAGGGGTCATACAGAGAGACAGTGTGACATAATGTCCTCTTCCTGTTTCATCTGCCCTCTTCCTGTTTCATCTGTCCTCTTCCTGTTTACCTCTGTCCTCTTCCTGTTTTACTCTTTACTCTTCCTGTTTATTCTGTCCTCTTCGTGTTTACTCTGTACTCTTCCTGTTTACCCTTTGTCCTCTTCCTGTTTTACTCTTTACTCTTCCTGTTTATTCTGCCCTCTTCTTGTTTACCATCTGTGCTCTTTCTGTTTATTCTGTCCTCTTCGTGTTTACTCTGTACTCTTCTTGTTTATTTTTGTCCTCTTGCTGTTTACCCTCTGTACTCTTCCTGTTTCCACTGTCCTCTTCCTGTTTACTACTGTCCTCTTCCTGTTTACCCTCTGTCTTCTTCCTGTTTCCACTGTCCTCTTCCTGTTTACTACTGTCCTCTTCCTGTTTACCCTCTGTCTTCTTCCTGTTTCCACTGTCCTCTTCCTGTTTCCACTGTCCTCTTCCTGTTTACTACTGTCCTCTTCCTGTTTACTACTGTCCTCTTCCTATTTTCCCTCCATCTTCTTCCTGTTTATCTGCCATTCCTCCAGGTAGTTCCGCAGGTGAGACCGGAGGTCCGTCCAGACTTCAGGAAGCGTGCGTCTCAGTTCACAGACACCGCTGACTACCGTCGTCACGGCCACCACACCTTCCAGGACGACAGTGGGATCTACGCCGTGCTTGGGGAGCGGCCGTACGGCCCCGGCCTCCCCACCAACCCCATCTGCCCCTAGACAACCCCCCCCCCCTCGCCCCTACTCGCCCCCCTCCCCCAGTGGCTCCAACCACAGAGTGTTTAACAGCTTTATTCATGTTCTTACTGTATTTCATTAAAACTTATGTCACATGAAGTCATTTGTGTTTATTGGGCCCCTGTGTGTGTGTGTGTGTGTGTGTGTGTGTGTGTGTGTGTGTGTGTGTGTGTGTGTGTGTGTGTGTGTGTGTCTCAGTCTCTCGTGGTGATGGTGATTGGCTGGGAGTGAGTGTGAGAGAGGATGTTGTTCCAGGTGGCTGTTTGCTTGAAGTAGCTTTAGCTTTAGCAGGGCAGGTCCAAACATGACTTTCAAACAAAGTTAGAGATTCAAACATGACTTTCAAACAAACACAAAGCTCCAAAACAGTGTTATATTATATACCTCCTTATTTTTAATACCAGAATTGTCCAAGAAAGTCCAAGGAAAAGGTCTTCATAGTGCAGTGACTCTTAACCTTGTTGGAGATGCTGAACTGAAGCTTTTGTACCCTTCACCAAATGTTCGTACAGAACGGATACGCACACAGTGTGTGTGATGAGATCATCAATGTCCGACACAGACAGACGTCTGCTGTCTGTGTCCTCGGCTCAACGTGTAGTCTCTCAGTCAGGGAAGGGAGTTTAAGTTTAGTCTCTCAATCAGGGAGGGGAGTTTGCATTCAGTCCCATTCAGGACAGGGAGTTTGCGTAGGTAGTGTGTTTGTGTGTGTGTGTGTGTGTGTGTGTGTGTGTGTGTGTTTGTTTGTGTGAGGATCACCTTGTGAAGCCCCCACAGTCTGTCCTTGATGGACCAGGACCTTGTTGTTGTCGTGGGAACGAGTCTGAGGCAGATGCGGAGTCAGGGTGTTATTTGACCAGTGGGATGTTAGTGTTTTCCCTTCCATATCATAAACAGTTTAGCGCACCGTGGTCAAATGACCTTGGATAACCCGGTCTCCCATTGACTCCTGGTGATTCCAGAGATCGAGTGTTCCTTCCTGTCTCAGGCTTTACCCACAAGCCTCTGCTTTGAACCCTGCTGACTGACCAGCTTTGCAAAACCTGGCTGGGTCTTCCTCTAGAACTCTGGACCCGCCAAATCAGCTTTATTAAAAACCTTCAATTTGATCCAAGATTTAACTCTGGAGTCCAAATATATCTGAATAATTATGTGACTAATATTTGCCAAATCCAAATGATTTATTGCGGATACTTAGTGGTTCCCAAACCCACTCCTTCTAGACCCCCACACATTCCAAGTTTTTTAATCTCCCTAGTCACCTGGTGTAATTAGTCTCATACAGTCAAACCCTGACTAGTTGCACCAGTTGGTGTGCTGGCTCTTGGGAAAGTCCAATTCTTGGTATGGCTGGGGGTCCTTGGGGACTGAAACCAGTGATTCAGGGTTTTGATTCAGTGAGAAACCTTTTATTTACTAATGTGTTCGTCTTGGGTTGTCTAATAACTCAGTCATCTTCCAAACCAGTTCTACTAAACTGCTGAAGTCTTCTTCTGTGGTTGTAGTCCATAGAAGACCGATGTTCTCTTTCTTTTGGTTGTAGTCTATAGTTAATGTATAAAGTTCTTATTCTTTGGTTACGGTCAATCATAAACCACTTTTTTTTATTAATACAATTTGTATGAGTATTGTCCAGGTGGATCTACCTGTCTTTTCCCTTTGGTGTTTCCTTGGTCACCAGAAGTCGTCGAGGTGAAGTAGTTGTGAAACAACCCATCCATCACCAACTAATCCCGGCGCAGCGGTGCTGTTGCCGCGGTGACTGAGCGTTGGAAACAGCCGAGTGCTCTGAGGAGACCAGAGCGATGCACATCCTGACCTTCTCACTCACAACCAATCACTCAGAGGGTCTGTCGCCATCTGGACCCAAGCACAGCAGCTGGGCGGTCTCACACACACACACACACACACATACACACACACACATACTGAGACACAATCCAAGGGTTTTGTACCGTCAATTAATTACCATATGGTAAATGGTTTGGCTTTCTTTTTTTGGGCTCATTTTGCTACTATGGCTCATTGGCTCAACAAGTACATATTGTTTGCAGGTTATATATATTTTTTACCACTAAAGTAATGCATTTCCTAAGTCAAATAATGGCTAGTTTTAACCAAATTTAAAAGTCTATATTTTCCTCGCTATTGTGTTAGACTTAAGTTGACCATGTCCACTAGTACTAGTAGCATGACTGGGAGGGTCTAAAAATGGTTAATCCTATTTTATTCCCCTACTGTTGTAATAGCCTACAGGGTTGATAACTACTTGATCTAGCACTTGAAGCTGAGGAGACAGACTTGCTTGAGTTTCCTGCTAGTACATTTATTGCTGCATAAGATGTATGAATATATTTGCATTTTTACAGTAGCTGGAGTCCTTGTTAGAATCCCAATTCATTCCTTCAGAGATGCTGACAGCATCCCATGCACTCAACACGCGCGCACACACACGCACACACACACACCAACACACACCCATCACACACACACAAACACACACAGACACACACACACACACACACACACACACACACACACACACACACACACACATCTGAATACATAGACATGTAATGCATGCAGAAGCCTCAC